>APFE031167558.1:2947-30943 GCA_000404065.3 Pinus taeda | reverse complement strand
TGCTTATACAAAGACAGGCTCCTCCCAGTATTTCCTGGGTCTGGAATGAGGTTACCTCAATTCTCCATTTCACGGTCAAAATCCTCCTCCATGGCTGATCCTTCTAATTCTTCGATTATCCTTCTCATGTAGACATTGGTTTCTTCACTGTAGGCTCTTCCCCCCTCCTACACCTTATGTTTCATTATTTTCCTTGGCATGTTTCTTGGTAACTGGTGATGGGGTACTCTGATCTTGGGTGCTTGGTTGATGACTTATCTTTAGGCACCTGCACCCCCTTCTGTGACCTGGACTTGCCTTGCTTCCCTAACCAGCATAGAAGGATGAAGTTCCCGAGAATCCCTCACCTCCATACCACTTAGTTTTCTTTCCCAGGTTCTTTTCCTCTCCTTATTTCTTTTCCTCTGGATCCTTGAGCTTCCCCACTCAGCCTTTCCTAGTTTGAAAGTGGTAACTTTGTTCAGGATTTTTCTCTTCCTTTGTGGGATTATGAGTACTCTTATCATGCCCTGTCCAATGCCCTTCGATGCTCCATTCTGTCGATGCCTTTTTTCTACCTAAAATTATAGTGTATGGGTGGCTTGTCTGTCTCCCTTAGCCTATCTTCTAAGTTCTACGACTATTAAACCACCTACCATTTCCCATTTCCTTGCTCTTGTTAGTGTTATCACATAGATCAATGTACAATTTCTCGCTTACATGCATCTTTTCATGCCAAGTTTCATCACCTATTTACCAGCCTCTACCTTTCTGGGCCTCCTCTCTTTGCTGCTTGCAATCTCCATGCTCACCATCTCCTCCTCTTCTTAGTCTTGTGCCAGCTATCCTACTTCCCATCAATTGATCCACACCATTCTCCCCACCTTCTCCCTTCATTTCTCTCTCTTAGCTACTTCTCGATATCATTCTTAGCCTGCCTTCCATCCTATCATTATGTGTTATTATGTTATTGCAAGGTGGCCTGCCATGCCACCCTTCAGGAAGTCTGCTGCTTTGTTTCCATCCCTCCTAAAGTGGTTAATAATTTTATAATCAATGTATTTCATTATATCTACCAGGTTCTATATTAACCCTCCCGTCCTCGAGCTCTTTGCTACATGTTCCCAATCCTTCCCATTGTTTAGTTTCCTTAGCATTTCTACTACTAGCTGGTGTCTCCTTCAATTTCCAATTTTGTATATCCATGTCTTATTACTATAGACTGCCATCAATTCAGCTTCATTATTAGTCATTATGCCCCCCCTATCACTGTAATCCCATCTAGTGCTTCTTTCATTATCTCTGAAGATACCTCTGCATCCTGGTGGCCTTGGTTTCCCTTAGAAGCCCCATCAAAATTTAATTTTATGAAGTTTATATTCCATGTTCTTTTCTCGATACACCATGTTATATTCCAGATTTAGGCTGGCTAAAATTCGGTCTTCATATGCGGTCATTTTCTAGTCTTCTTCCTCCTAGTTTTCTGCTAGAATAGTTTCCCTTATCAATTTTTGAGTTCTTTACCAAATCATATATGGAGGATTGTCTTTATCATGAAAGATTCTTTGATTTCTCTCTTTCCATATAAGCCATATATTAAATCCCATTGCAAGACTCCAAGCCCTTCTCACCACAGGGCTTGAGAATTGGGCTTCCCCCCATTGGAAGATGGTTTGTTTGATATCAAGGGGATCTGTGTTTGACTCTCCAAAAAGATTCCTAACTTCTTCCCATTGCTGCTAGGCATATGGACATGAGTTCAAAAGGTGTTCCTCGGTTTCTTTGTCTTGTTTACATAGGCTACATCTAGGAGGTCCCTCGAATCCTCGTTTCCGTATCTGGTCCCTTCTTCCTTTCCCTACTAACCAAGCAAATAGAGTTACCTTGGGCCACCACTTGTTCCTCCATATTTGCTTCCATTCTAGAGAATCATCTTCTTGTTCTTGAGGGGTGGTTAGATAGTAAGCTTCCTTCACCGTGAAGGTTCTATTTGTGGATCTCTTCCATGTGAGTATATCTCGGCCTGTTCTAACTTTGATTCTTCTTGATTCCATTCTTTTACTATTCTCTCTTTCACCTCTTGATCTATGTTGCTATCCCATTCTTGTAGTTTCCTCCAAGTCCCCCAAGTGTGATCTTCCCCCTCTTCTTTCCAATATTCCTTGGCATATTTTAATCCTCGAGTTACAACCTTCTGATATGTATTCCATAGGCCTTGTATCTCTATCATTATTTCCCTTTGCTGCTAGGCATCCTCCCAAAATTTGGCTATGCTTCAGTTCCTGATTTCCTAGGAGTGTCTGCCTATAATATCTCTTTTCTCACTAGCCAGGTCCCATATTGTGGATCCTCTTGGGACTTCCTCGAGTTTGAGAATGCCTTCAGTAGTTATGGGCATATTATATTTTTGGGTCCATATCCTTTTCCATAAATCTTCTCCACCCATCATCCACCTCCACCACACCTTCGCCCCTATAACTTGGTTCAAGATGCCTGGGTGCCTAAGACCTAGTCCCCCTTCTTCTTTATGTTTTGACAGGCCTTTCAATGATACTAGGGCCCATTTCTTTTTTTGTTTAGGACCACCCCACATGAATTTTATGAATATTTCTCTCATTTTTATACATACTCCTTTGGGGACCGCCATTACCGAAAGAGGATAGATGGGAATTGACTACAGAATTGATTTAAGGAGCACTAGTCTTCTCGCTATGTTCAGCGATCAGAAGGACCAACTTGCTAGTCTATTCTTGAGTTTTCCCATATTTTGCTGCGAGTTTGCTATCCTTAGAGCATTTAATGCTAATTGGTTTCCCAAGTATTTTGTAGGTAATTCACGAGAGCAGAAGCCCAAAGTTCTCGTCAAGTGGGCTTTAATCCATTTTGGGGTGTTGAAAAGAAAAGTGCAAGATTTATCCTTGTTAATTTCCATGCCCGATGCTTCCATGAAGAGGTCCAGAATCTGCTTTATCCTCTTAACTTCTCTTAGAGAGACAGCACAAAAAAGCATGATGTAATCGGCGAACTGCTGATGAGTAATAGTTAAGTTGTTTCCCCATGGCCACATTCCTTTGATTTTCCCCTCCCTCACTTCTTTTTTAAAGTATCATCCTAGTCCTTCACCTACAATTATGAACAAGAAAGGGGATAAAGGATCCCCCTGCCTCACACCTTTTGTGGAATTGAAGGTTGACCTTCATGACCCATTCAAAAGGATGGAGAAATTAGGAGAAGATATCATATTATAAATCTAGTTTACCCATCTATTACAAAAGCCAAATGCCATTAGGATTGTTTTGAGGTACTTCCAATCTAGACAGTCATACGCTTTTGAGAGGTCAAATTTTATCATCATTCCCATCTACTTTCTTTGTTTCAGAGAATAATCACTTCTCGAGATACCACCAAACCATCTAGAATTTGTAGTTTCTTCTCGGGAGATTATGCCAGAGAGAATTGGTTTCAATCTCTTAGCCATTAACATAGCAATAAATTTATATATTACATTACACAGGGCAATAGGGTGGAAACCTTGGGCAATTTTTGAGTTAGCATATTTAGGAATAAGGGTTAAAAGAGTTGAGTTTAGACCCAACCATACCTTCTCCTATTTGCGAGATTGCTCTACCACCTCCAGGATGTCTTGTCGAAGGAAGTGCCAGCCTGCTTGGTAAAATTCAGTTGTAAATCCATTTGGTCTTGGGGATTTGTTTTTTTCATTCCTTTCACTATATCCTACACTTCCTTCAAGGTTGCTTCCCTCATCACGGCCATGTTCTGGTCCCTCGTAATCATTTTTGGAATTTCATTGCAGACCCTCGCTATGGCTTCTTCTTTTTCCTCTTGAGGTTCAGTCTGGATGTCTTTAAAATATCCAACTACAGCCTCTCCCATTTCCTCATGTAGAGTTACACTTTACCCTTCTTCATTTTTGATTGAGAAAATTCTATTCCTTTGCATCTGTTGAATCATGGCTTGGTGGAAGAACTTTGTGTTTTTTTCTCCTTCACGAAGCAAGTTTATACGAGACTTTTGTTTTCATAATATTTCTTCCTGTGTTTTCTCCATTCCTCTGGTTGGCTAATCATTATTCCTTATTCTCTGCTTCTTTCCTCACTCCGGCCTTCTCCTATAATTTCATTTTGCAACTCTCCCATTTTTTGCTCTAAGCCATGCTTCTCCTTGAATATATTCCCAAATTCCTCTTTGTTCCATTTTTTGATATTTTCCCAGAGTTCTTTTAGTTTTAATTGGAAGGTCTGCATCTTGCTTCGTCCTCTTTGTTGGCTCTCAGTCCACCATTCCTCCACCATTGGTATGAATTGCTGATTCGTGACCTAGAACGCTTCAAACCTGAAGGGGCGTTTTTTTGGGATCAATTTGATGTCACTTTCCAACCTGATGGGTCAGTGATATGAGCCCATCGTGGGAAGGATCATTGTTTCTACAAATACATCTCCGTTTATGTTTTGCTCTGATATTAAGAATCTATCTAGTCTCGGTGTTATTTGATTTATGCCCCCTCTTCTATTGTTCCATGTATGGATCCTGTTTATCGTGGGAATATCTACCAATATTTGCTCCATTATCATCTCACCAAAAGCCTCCATGTCTTGGTCCGGTATTTTAGATCCTCCTCACTTTTCTCCTGCGGTTGTGATCATGTTAATGTTAGATGATCCAAAAATACAATTTTATCATAGGTTATAAAATTATAATAAAATAATTATTAATTTAAGATATTAAATTAATAATTATTATTCTAGAATGTTTAATTATTTCATGGAGACTTTTAGAATTAGCATATTGTTGTAACGAGATATGACTCTCCAAATGTGTCGTATCTTAGGCTCTATTTTAGGAGATTAGTTAGCTAGTTGGTTTGAATATCATTTATTGTAAATGGAAACTTGTTATTTAATAAGTGACCCATAATTAGAGGTAGTTAGGACATGGAGCTTATAAATAGCTCATTGCAAGAATGTTTGGTAGTTCGGGTGTAAGCTCTTGCAAATCAATTATGTAATTAATTTTTCTGATTAATAAAATTATGTGTTTGAGGACACTTCTGTTTCAATATGTGGTATCAGAGCCATGGTTTGCTCTTTGGGAGTAAGAGCGTTCTTTGTGAGTTTCTTCTAGTTTCTATATTTCTTTTGTGTATTTTATTATTTGATTTAACATAGTGCACCGAATGTGAATGATTGTTGCGGCAGAAGCATTTTCGACCCTGTTTGCCTCCTCTGAAGTCGCGCTCTACTGTGCAAGGAATTGACCTCGGGACCTTGGACGCCACCAATAGTCTTGCAAATATGTTAGTTTCTGAATTTTCCTTATTTTGACGCAAAGGCGGCCAATGGAAGTGCCTCGGCAAATTCTACACCATATCTGTCTTTCATAGAAAGTCGACTAGTGACTGCAGATAGAGACCGTTTTCTTTCATTGTATATGTACTGTCTTCTAGCCGGGGAGTCCAGTTCTTCAGAGGACAGTTCAGAGTTTGATTTGTGTTCATCTTGATCATAAATGGCATTTTGATTGACATCCTTGAATATCTTTATAGGTTCAGGATCAGGTTCTTGTTCAGTTTGAGTGGGATTCACGTTTAGATTTGTGGTTTTCGCAGTTGATACCCAACTTGTTTGTGACATGTGGCAGAAGAACCCAAGATGCAAATGCTCTGCGAAATATGTCCTGGAATTGTTCAGCAAGACCACCGATGCCCAATTTTTGTAAGTCGAAATCCTTCTGCTTGAAAATGTTGCTGCTTCGTGCTTCACGTTGATTCTTTATATTTATGCCAGAATTTGAGGCTGAATCAACGATAATATATGTTTCTTTTGACAGCATTCCTCTATCGATATTTTCATTATCTCCTTGCCCTTCCACAATAGTCTGATTCACAGTGAAGATGTAATTTGTTCCACATTATTCAAATGTAACTCTCTGCCCCACAGTGAAAACCTGATCCGAAAATCGTTTTTGACGCTCCTTGCCAAGAAGGACGGCATAAAGCTGTTCTGTTTTGCCCTTAGCTTTGACAAACTCCAGTTCAAGTCTTAACAAGACCAGCTTGATTTTTTTTTTCTGAGATTGACTTAACTCCAATATCCAATCAAATATCTGTGCGCCTATATCGTGGAACCTCCAACTGACTACTTCTTGTTTTGAGACGAGTGCTCTGGCATTAAGGACAGAAAATTGAAGCACAATTGTTGCACTTCCCACCTACAGTTCGCATTCGACGCTCAAGTTCAGTAAGGCCCGCATAGCAACGCTAGCGAGCACCGCCCCCCACAAGTACGTTTTCACGTTGTCCTCCGTGGGCAACATCGTGACTCTCAACACCGGGGTCAACAAGGCCACGATCACCAGCACCCTTCTCGACGACACCCCGTTGGTTATATTGACTGTGAATGGGGTGCTGAAGCCCAAAAAGCTCTTCGGATGGGCAACGCCCCACTCGGGCACAAACACACGGTACTCAATATTGAAAAATACATTTGAACATTTGCGTATTCATGATTGAACATTTGGGTATGGTGCATCGTTTTTTCAATTAAAGTTCTGGGCTATTATTAAAAGGGGTGAGTGTTGTAAAAAGCAAAAATGAAGAAATTACAAGTAAGTGAATTAATTTTCACATTATGTGAGAGAATGAGTGGGGTGAGAATTTACTTTATGTATTAAAATTAAAAGTTTAGTTTGGAACTAAACGTGAAATCACCTTTTACAAAGTGATATCATAAAAGAATGATAAATTCATTTTTAAGTGGGATGATAAAGTAGAGTTTTTTTTTATAGAGCTTTATAAAATTATTTTTTAAAGCTTTGTAATGGAGTGATAAGGTGAGCTTTTTAAAAGTATCTTTTAAAGCTTTGTCATGGAGTAATAAGGGTGATGTTTTGAAATTTTTGGAGTGATAAATTTTTTCAATGGAAAGCTCATTGATGTAGGAGGTTGAGTCAGGTTTTTGATCGCATTTGCTTCCAAAAATTGCGAGTGTCAGATTGTTTGAGAAAGCTTCCATGGCAATGTTGTAAAAGATGAAAGGTTGATGATTTCCATACTCAATAAAGATATCATTTTTGTGGTGTTGATGTGTCTTAGATCCGCCCGAAATTGAATAAGGGGATCTAAGGTACACTATGTGTGTTTGATGGTGCATGTGTTTTATGGCTTCATGTTTTTGCTTTTTGATTTGTGTCTAGTTTTGACACATAAATGATCTCATTTAACACACATGAAGTTCAATGCAAGCAAGCACAAGACTTGTAAAAAAATAGCATCAAGGAAGGATAATTAACCTCAACACATGCATTTGTGTCACTACAACAAATAATCAAAGTTTTCAACTTCAACATTCTACTTCAACAAGCAAATTCAATCAAGTTAATGAATCTGTAAACTTCAACACTTCAGCGCATAGTCTACATCAACATTGTTGAACTTGTAATCAAACTCAAATCAAATTGAATTGTAAGGGTGCATTCTCGGTTGAAACCGACACCCAAGTTTTGAATTGAGTCAAATTTAATTCATTGTAGTGAATCATTGAAATCATTGTAAGATTTTTTGGGTGCATTTTCGACATTGTTCGACACACTTCCTTTAAAGCAAAATCAAGTGAATGCATGAATTTTAACTCTACAGAAAACCAGCGACAAGTTTACATCTCCTGCAAGCGAGCATGATTATTCATTCAACCAAATTGCATTAGTTCAGTGCAAAAATAAACACATCAAGCGAGCCAGAGTGAAGTTTATTGCAGTGGTCATCAAACAAGTAAGATGAATAAAGTCAGTTGAAATCGACATCAAGCGAGCGTGGATATTCATTCAAGTGAACGTGAATTCATCCAGTAAGTCAAATAAGCGCTTAAACAAACGCGATCATCATCAAGCGAGCGTGAATTCCAGAGTTTAAGAAAGAAAATTTTACAACTCTAGCAAGTGCAATCAACAACAAATCAAGCGAGTGTGCCATTCAAGACACATTCAAGCAAGCTTGTCCTTCATGTGATATAGTTCAAAGTACGACATCTACGACAAGAGAGCCTGATTTCAAGTGAGCAAGTTCAGATGGCACAACATATTCAGTTGTTAAACATTCTTCAAAGTTTGCTCATCTCCAGTGATGAAGATGTGGTGCACGTCAGCAAAGAAACTCTTGCTGATCTTTCACGGCATCTAAAAAAAACACATGAAACCATTGAGTTTCTTCAACTCAAGTCGCAACTACAACGAGATGAGCTGCAACAAAAGAGTGCTTCTTCCAAGTCATTCAACCATACAGATGAAGATAAAGATGTTGATTCCAAATGACTCATCCAAACAACTTCAAGTGTCGAAGTTGTTCATGATCAAATTCAAATTTCTTCCAAACCCATCATCAAGCCCTGGGAAGAAATTCAAAATAACAAGAATCGACGAGGCTTAGGATATGTCCCTGATGACACCAACTTACATATCCCAAATTATTCCAAGCAAATTAAGTTTGTGAGTGCAGGATTTCTTGAACCACTCACCTCAGTAGGTTTTAATAAATTTGTTGACAAACAGAATTGCACGCAACCTGAAGTTGACATCCAACTGAAATGTTCTCATTGTCACAGAACAGGCCATATGGAAGATCAATGTTTTGATCTCCATCCTTGTTGCCATTGTGGCAAGCCCAATCATTCCTCAGAAAACTGTGGCAACCAACAAAAATCAGCCAGATTGAAGATACATTATGAATGGATCGACCCTTGGGAATGGTCATCCAGAGTCAAAAGATTGTCTCAGTTCTACAACCGACTACAATCACACATAGTGCAGCCAGTAGTAAACCGATGATGGTACTCTCCTGCAGTTGAATGAGGGAGTACAACAGTGAAACTCTCCTACACCTGAAGGGGGGGAGTTCAGATATATTTTGGAGAATATTGTCTCTCCTTTCAGCGGGCAAAGGGGGGAACTGTCAATGAAATTGACAAGTGGTTGTCCGATTAAAAGTCTCGACAACATCAGTGAAGCAGCAATGGGCATCTTCATCAGGCAGTGGGAATTTGTCATCAACAGTGAGCATCAGCAAATTCGCCAGTGGGCGATCATCAAATTGTGTCAATGGACACCGGATGTTGTTTTTCAAGCAAAGGACAGTTGGATCCTTTTGCGGCTTGGAACATGATGGAGTTGTCAAGCGTCCTTTCGAGATGAATCAGTCATGCAGCTGACTCAGTCTCTTCATATTGCAGTTTCTTCAGCATCCAGATTTGGTATCTGTTGTAATGTATCTTTGGATCATAGGGGGGAATGTTAGATGATCCAAAAATACAATTTTATCATAGGTTATAAAATTAGAATAAAATAATTATTAATTTAATATATTAAATTAATAATTATTATTCTAGAATGTTTAATTATTTCATGGAGAACTTTTAGAATTAGCATATTGTTGTAACGAGATATGACTCTCCAAATGTGTCGTATCTTAGGCTCTATTTTAGGAGATTAGTTAGCTAGTTGGTTTGAATATCATTTATTGTAAATGGACACTTGTTATTTAATAAGTGATCCATAATTAGAGGCAGTTAGGACATGGAGATTATAAATAGCTCATTACAAGAGTGTTTGGTAGTTCGGGTGTAAGCTCTTGCCAATCAATTATTTAATTATTTTTTCTGATTAATAAAATTATGTGTCTAAGGACACTTTTGTTTCAATAGTTAAAGTCCCCCCTACAATCCATGGCATCTCTCGGAAAATCCTTTGAATTGTTTTCATATTTTGAAGAAATTTTATGTGCTCTCTTGATAAATGCGGGCCATAAATGCGTGAAAGGAGTATCCACTCCGATGATAGTATCATTCTAAAAGTTCTTGAGAGAATTTGAGGAAGGCTAACCCAGTTTTTGAAGGGTACTTCCTCAGGATCCCAAAGAACTGTCATCCCTCCCGCAGTACCTACCCCATCCTCGCCCATTACCTCATAGTGAATATTAAATATTCTCATTATTTCTTCCATCTTCTGGGAGTTGATCTTTGTTTCTTGGATTATCATTATAATAGATTTATCTTTCTTCAACCTATCCCTCAAATATCTCTATTTTCCTTTGCTATTAAGACCTCTGATGTTCCACCTTGTGATTATCGTTTTAAAATTTTGGATGGTTGTTGAAATACCTCTGAAACATGTATAACTCTCCCTGACTTTACTAGCATCTCCCCTACCACTTGAATGGTTTCGCTCATTAGATGCCTACCTCTTTTTCTACCTCCTTCGCCAGTACTGCCCCTTCCGATACTTTGAGCTCATTGCGTTCCTATTTGCTCTGGTTCACTTGCCGAGAGTGATCCTATCTTCTCCTTGTATTTCTAAAACATCTCTTTAAATAATTTCTTTTGATCTTCTGGTATAAATATTTCATCCAGGTTGTTCCATTCCTGTAATAGTCTTCTCATTATTCACTCCTCATCACTTCCTCTGCCTTTTTGGGGATCGACCTCCATCTGAGATTTCTCATTGGGCATGTCCATGTTCTCCTTTGTCCCTCCTTGTTCTATGTTTATCAGGGTTGAGTCTTGTTCTTTTGTTTCTTTTAATAGTTCCATAGGTTTTTCATCACTTTCTTCCTTTTCCATCTCCCCTTCTTCTTCCTGAAGGGCTTTGAACTTGTTTTGCCTTTCTACTCGTGCGATTTTGACAGATTGCTCCATCGTGGGCGGCCCTTTTCTGGGCCTTCTTCTTATGGGTGTTTCCTTAAAACCCTCTTCCATTTCTTCAGTTTCCTCTGTCCCCTTCTTCTCTTCTTCTTTTTTCTCTATTGATTCCTCTGTATTATTTAAGGGGCATTGTTTGAAGAGGTGGCCATATTCATGGCATCTTCTACAGCGAAATGGGATGTGTTCGTAATCCACCAGTTGCTGCCATACTTCGTCATGATATTCTAGCTCTATATACTCCAGTACTGGCTCTGTTATGGTCATGTATACACATATCCTTTCATAGGATGTGTATCACCCTCTTTTTGTGGTCTCTACTAATTTAACAAATGTTCCAATTGTATTACCTATTCCTTCTAGGATTTCATGGTCCCAAAACTCTATTGGTAGTCCAAAGAGTCTTATCCATATGGTTGCTTCTAGCATTATTTCTTTGTCTCGATTATAGCAGTCCTCCCAATGCCTCATAAATAAGCGTGCATTATTCATGAAATACAGTCCTCCCTCGAAGAATCTTTCCTTGTCATCTAGATTTGAGAATATAACTGTGAAAAAACCCTTTGCCCCCACTCTCAAATCTATATGCCCCTTAAGTTTCCATCTTTGTTGTATCCATTTCGACAGGTCCTTTTCGGACGATCAAAACCCTATAAACTTACACATTAAAGCATGATCTCTGATATAGCTTCTATATTCTTCAATTTTATAATTTGGAATTACGAACCTGGGTTTTTTCAATGTTCTTGGGAGATATATACCTCCTAATCCTGCTTGCCATTAGGTTCCGATTACTGGTGGATCTCTGTTATTTTTCCTTGGGCCTCTTTGTATTTCCTTTTTGCTTGATTCCCCTGCCACGAAATTTTTGTAGGAGGGGATCTCTCCCCTCCCTCTTTCCCATACCATGATGCCTTTAGCTCTCTCGTATTTTGGGTTGTGCTTTCCGATCTGCTTTGCAGTCTCTGATTTGGTTGATCACAGCCCTTGTCGGTGCAAGTTCAGTCAGATTGATATTATGTTGATTGAAAGCCTAAGTATGTTTAAATAATTGTCAGGTATGTCATGTAGGTTTTGGGGAATTTTGAGAGACCCATACCTTGCAACTACCCATGGTGTATTTGGGTTTCATTTATGTGCCATTATGTGTTGAGGAATAAAGATTACAGCTTCCAGGAAAATTGGTTTGAAATTGGGAGAGAATGAGACTAGAAAGGGTGGTAACTTTCACATAGTAGACAATGAAAGACCTACACTTGAAAAATCAACTAATGGTTCAACTTTATTCAAAGGAAGACTTGAAGAAAATATTTTAGGAGTTTGAATTTAGGTAAATATTCAAAATATTTAGATTCAAGAATATAATTCTTTCAATAAGAGGAATATTGAAGATGAAGAACCCACTTTACATCATACATGTCCTTTTGTAACCACCTTTTTGGATCATAGTAAATTGGATTTTCTCTAGAGCTATGATTAAACCTAATATGTCTTCTTTCTCCCTCCATCTTGAAATAGTGGAGTCACGTGGAGAATGAGAAATGTTAAATACCTCCTTTAAAACCATGGACGATGTTATTTGATTCTTGTTCACCCTCAACAAGCAAAAACACTTCATTTTCCACTTACAAAGAAATATCAATTGGAATATCCTTTCCTCATGATGATTCCAAAATGGATGTTGTTCCTTACACTATCCCTAACAAGGGAACTATGCCAAGGTACCTAATGGAGGTTTTATTTAAACTTCCCTACTTAAGGATAATCTAAAATAATTCAATAGCTAGAGTGGGTAGATCTAGCTAGTAAAATGTAATTTAAAAGATGGGGCTTTTTTAATTCAAATAGAGGTTATATTTATATTGAAAAGGAGAAAACCCAAAAAATTTCCAACACTTAGCGCACACAATCATTTTGTCCCCCAAACGGCATGTTTATCATATTCCAAGAGACATAAAAAATACTCTAACTCATAGAAAAGAACACAATTCTTCCACTTCAAGTATCAACAAGTAAGATTGAAGCTTCAAAGGTGTATTAAATGAAACACATGAAAGTATGCATTTCAAAAAGAATCAAATATGGACAGATAAAAAAAAATTATAACTCAAATATTCTTAAGATACAATTCATTTAATCACCTCTCATAATTGCCTTTATGACTCCTAAGCACTTTAAGTTCTAGACCATTCACTTATAACATTATTTAGCATCCAAGATAATATTGTATATTGAGCTGAATGCAAATTGAATGAGTTTAAGTGAATATTTAGTATGAAAAATAAATATCAAGCCCATTACTTCCATGTGAAACTATTCTTTGGTAATATCAAAATTACCATATATTATGAAAGAGAAACTACATTAAAATTCAAGAATACATGAGCAATTTTAAAATTGAAACAAGAAAATACAAATTCATTTGAATCAGGCCATTAATACTTCACAAGGTTTCATGATTGTTTGGTGCTACAACAAATAATAAATATCATTTTCCTCTAGATTAGATCCTAGGAAATAAATGTAATATTAGTTCTAAGAAAATTTTGACTCTTCTCAAGACTTTTTTCTTAGATTAGATATGCCTTCATCCCTAATTTCATTTTAGAATTCCTAACTACTTCCCAACCACATGGATTACTTCAAATTTCACATGCAAAGTTGAATTTTGGAATAATGAACTATAAGAGCATAATATCAATTATCTTACATGCTACTAAATTCCTTTATTCTTTATTTTTTCATGGCTAGAAAACTCTTTCTTATATGTTGAAGGCATAATTTATTTCTCTTTTTATGTTGAATTCCTTTGCCAATAGCATGTAATCTTACTTGATTCCTCACCTGCAGGTAAAGACAATGCCAACATCTTCTTGTATCTTATGTCAAGTTTACTATGTAAATTTAAATTTGGTGGTTTAGATTTATACAAATGTTTAATAAGAGCTAAAATATTGAATCATAGAACAAAGCATGTGGATATCTTTTAGTTAAAAAGTGGGCCTTGAAATAAAGAATGTAATAACAAAAACAAGTTTAAAAGAACCAAAAGGAATCAAGATGATGATTACATCCCAAGGGTAAATATTTCTAGAGCGAGATGAAGAAAACTACTTTTTAATTTTATTTTCAACTTATCTCCTTATATGTTTACTTAAATTTCAAGTGGGAGCATTCATTCTATTTTTCCTTATGCAGTATTGTTATTTTCTTTAGATAATTGCATTAAAAAACTTTTCACCATATATATTGTATTCACCCCATATCATCATATCATCATTATACATTATGTAGAAATAAAAGTAACATCTAATATGCAACCGGATAGTAAAAGGAACATCACAAAAAGCCATGCACAAATAGAGACACCATGATTTGCTCATAGACCAAGGGAAAACCCCACAAGAGGGGAAACCCTTCCAAATTCTTCTAGCAAAGAGAGAGTAAAATATTCCATCTCACCAATCACCATATTATCGAGCAAAACTAGCCAAACAATATTTGATAGATGAGCCCGATAGACAGATCTACTTCATATCATTGTTTTTGAGCCTCTTGTCAAGGGTCAAAAAATGTGATCAACTATTATCAAAACCATGGGTCATAACTCCATGGACCTAGTGATCATCAATATGGCTCGAGATCTCGAGCTTCAAAGAGATAATTCTATATGCTATTGAATCTAGTCAAAATTTTATTGTTCGAAAAATAAGGCTAGAGACCAAAAACCCTAGTTCACACGTTCCAGCTCGAACCCTGCAATTTCGAACTTGTGTGAACCAATTATGTAAAACAACCTCAAACATGTGTGAGCCAATCTAAAGAATAGAGGAGAAGAATATGCCTAATGATGATGTCCAAATGAGGTTCACTTAATTTGTGTTTATACGCTTCCAAGATTGTCTGATTTCTCTTTAGGTTCCACCTGTCATTTTATGCACATGTGAGTTTCCATATTAAAATTAACTTTTTCTTTAACCAAATTAGATTCTTCCAAGGGCTAGGAGGGTTGTGCCTTGATGAGGAAGACTGTTCAAAGTAGGGAAATTTTCCTTGAGCTGTAAAATTAAAACTCGCTCTGAGATAAGGAGAAATTACCTACTGCAACATATGTCCCATCTAAAATATCAAATCAAATTTCAACTCTGCTCATGCATTGAACACTCCCAAATTTAAAAGAACAAGAATTTGACATCATATGGGAGCTAATGCTACCACATAGAGACACTAATACTACCCGGAATCACTATCAGCGAGGAGCCAATGCTATGACCTAAGAACAATCTCCCAATAAGGAGATGATGTTATAACCTTGGAATCATCTACCAATAGGAAGTCGATGCTCTAACACTTGAATTATTTTCTAGCACGGAGCCAATGCTACATTCTCAGAATCATCTGCCAATGGGAAGTTGATGCTACAATGAGGGAATCATCTACGGGGGAGCCAATGCTACATCCGGGAATCATTTTCTAGTACGAATCATCACAGCATGAAATCGATGCTACATTCTCAGAATCATCTTCGAGTCGGCAGCCAAAGCTACAACCTGAGAGTCATCATGCATCGATGAGTCGATTCTATAACTCAAGAATCAACCGACAATGGGAGCGATTCCACTTACCTTATGAGGTAATGGTTGTTCACATCCCACAGTATTGTGATAATAGGAGGGATAACACTTACCCAAAATGGCAAATTTCATGCCCATCATATTGTTTGTTGATCTTCCCAACTTGACCCTCAAGAGTAAGGATTGTGCCTAACACAAGAAGCCAACACCCATCCTATAAATGGTAAGGATAGTTCCCATTTTATAAATGGTAAGGATTGTTCCTAACACAAGAAGCCAACACCCATTAGCAAAATAGGTGGGAAGACGGATTCTTGTCAAATCCATAGGTCCCTCAACCCCAAGTGCTCTATGGATAAATTCCTCACCTTTGTAGCTCAAACAAGGGTGAAGATCATAGCTCAATGTCCTCGATTAGCCCAAACCCTTGCCTAGTTAGGACACATCCATCAATCCATGTTTCTCTCTAAAGATCATAAAGATATCAAAGTGCTCATATTCAGTACCAACTCAGACAATTCACTGAAGGGTTTATTCAGATTGCTTTACGTAGTAATTTTGAGCATCAATCCGCCATTTTCTTATTCATACAAGACATGAAATAAATATTATGTTGGAACAAATACATGTCATAAAAGGATACAATATTCATCCTTTCTCCCTCTCATGGAAGCATCAACCACAAGCCTACTCTTGTCTCATACAATAACATTATCTTAATACCAGGTAGATACTAGATTACTTTCCGCTGGCATCCCACTCTTGCTATCACAATATATCATTTTGGACTTCTATTTCTTTCTCATCCAAGATATCATCGCAAATCCCAAGCTAAAGTAGTGCGCAAATTTGTTTTCCCGTCAATAATGCTTCTATCCTAGTCAGCATCAGCGTATCCATGGAGTCTCATATATTTGAAAGTCTATCTCAAACCAAGATGGATTGTCCCGTGCAAATAACTCAAAATGTGTTTGGGAACAACCCAATGTGCATAAAGGGGATTGGTCATGGATTAACTCAAAATTTTCATTAGAAAGCATATATCTAAATGGGTGTTCACAAGGAACATCAATTCTCCAATCAAGATGATACTTAGAAGGGTTAGCCAAGTTGGCTCCAACAGCATCTCCATATAACTTCTTGAAATTATTTTCAATCGACATGGCTAAGGACTTGCATTTAGTCATTCAAAACCTCACCAATATCTTTACTATATATTTTCCTTGAGAAATAAATATTTCTCCGAGTCTATGCCAATCTTATAATCCCATAAAATAATACATCATGTCAATATCCTTCATATCAAACTTTGAGGCTAGATCTCTCTCACACTCAATCATCAAAGGCTCACTATCTATCAAGACTAGATCATCAACATATAGAACCAAAATAAAATGCATACCTGCGACCACCTTGAAGTAGAGGTTGGAGTCAGCACTACTACTTATGACTCCAAGCTTCACCAGGTAACCATCAATGTCTACATAGCAAGCTCTGGGGCTTGATTAAAACTGTATAATGCCTTCTTCGGTCTGCAAACATGAGTATTCTTGTCTTGTACTTAAAATCCATGAGGTTTCTCAACATACACTTATTATTATAGCATTCCACGAGGAAATGATGTATTTACATCCATCTAGTGAAGGGTCCATTCTTGACTAACTGAAAGGGAAATAACTTATCTAATGGTGGTGATTCAGGCAATTGGTGCAAATATGTCATCATAATATTCTCCCTCTTTCTTATACAATCCTCTAGCCATGAACCTTATGTTGTATGGAGTCAAAGTATATCAGGTTCTCAGACATATACACATCATAGTCATGACTAGTCATCATGAGTCACTTCATTTTGATATATGAACATGCCATCAAGTATTATCCAGGGGTTAGTGTCATATAATTAGGGTAGCCAGAAAGCGTATCTTCATACTTCAAGGATCATAATCACTTCCTCATCACATTACTCAACCACTTTTCTTCAAAATTATAACATCGTCAAGTTAGGCCATCCATGTTTGACACATTATAAAATTTACTATGTTGTTAAGTTATCATATGAGTTACAGGTTATCAAAACCTTATCAAGTTCAAAAATAACATAGTTACAAGCTCCTACTTATCAATCTTACTTCCAAATTATTATGATCCTAGTTACCATGCTTATTGCAAGTATTCACAATAGTACCAAGTTACCATATATCAAAATCAATGCTTCTATCCCTCTTTATAAAATCAAGAAATCCACCATGTCTAATAAAATGTAAGACACTTGTTAAATATCAAGTGCATCAAACTTACTTCCATATGTATGTGACTAACATGCATGAGTCATTTACGAAGGTGATATTCAAGTCATACCTGAGGGATTAACTTTCCATCCAATCTTGCAGCTAAATCATAACATTGAAACAATATACTATGCATACCTTATAATATTTGGATACCTTATTTGCAGCACTTATATTTGATTGGCAGTTGTAGCAGTTGCATATTGTAATTTTCAGATTTCATGCTAATTTTTCAACTTTGAAAAAACTTTTATCAAGCAACTCTTCTTTTTATAGCACTAGCTCTTCTCTTTATGCACTATTTCTACTTTCTTTCACCTGTAGAATCTCTGAAATGTCTTAAAAATATCATCCACTTTCACCTTTATCGCCACCATTTCACTCACATGTCGCAACTTCATAGCCATATAATCTTTCATTAGCCTCCATTTTCATGATTACATGGGATTACCATTGTTTTTTCCAAAAGGTAAATGGCATATACTTGCTAACACTTAAAAGTGGCTTGAGTTTCATGACATGTGTAGGTCATTTGGAAGCTTCCAAGGCACCCTTATGTGGCCCCCAATTCTCAAACTCTATTTCCCTTCAAGATATGGAAGAATATTTGGATAAAGGTCAAAGAGGATATGTGTCTCATCATTACCTATTTGAGTTGTAACTCTATATGTGTCCCATCATTACCTATTTGAGTTTTAACTCTATGAGATTTTCTAGGGATATAGGTACAGAATAATGGACCTCCATTAATGAGGTTGCTTCTTATGTTTTTGTCTAGATAAGAGAGCCTCCTCCTTTCAAAGGCATGTGTTAATTTTTAGATACTTGGGTGTCCAAGTTAATATTACTTGTGAATGGAATTTATATTTAGCACCATGCTCATGAGTCATATTCATCTCTTTCTACTAATTCTTGCATTGGGAGCCTCTGAAGTTGCAACCTCTCATGCTTTTGGATTGGCCACCTACAATGTGTGAGATTTATTGTATTTCATAGATTAAGATTTATTTATTTCATATAATTTCCTATGTGAAAGGTTAAGAGTGATTGTTTTTATTTTCTTTCATATATTTTCCTATCTGAGAGGTTAAGAATGATTTTTTTTCATTCATTTCATGTCATGTGATTTTTATTATTTATTTCATAGGATCCTTTTTTGATAATGCACACATCATCCCTTAGAGCAGATTTCATTTCATGCAATTTGAATTCCTACAAGTGTGATAGATTAAGATTTCAATTCCACGCGTTGTACTATAATTGTACTATAATTTTTTTTGAATTTATTTTTGAATTAGAATAGGTGAATTTTATTTTATGTTATTTGGGTTCGTAGTTAAATTGATCTAAATTGAAAGTTAATTTCTAGCATATACAGTCATGCATGCTTCACAAGTTTTATGAAACCCCCGGGTTGACAATTAAATGATAGGTAATTAATTTGCCTCAAAGGCACCTTAGATGATCCTCAAGAAGGATTTGTTTATCACACTCATGTGGAGGTTAGAAGTATTAAAATACTCAAATATTCACGTAGGAAGAATCAAAACAATAAATTTAAACAAGAATAGTGTCTTGAAGAAATAAATAAAAAAAGGTACTCATCTTTAACGAGAGGTGTAAAACTCCCTCTTGAACCAGCCTTCAATATTTATTACATTCCATTATTCATATACAATGCTACCTTCAATATTTCCAATCGTCTTCATCAACAATTAGGCCTATTTGATATTATCCCATCTAGGGTTACATTAAATCTATAACTTCCACTCATCAGGCTAGGTTATCGAGACTATATAACTCAAGCCTTTATCATACTACAAGGTTTTTCTCCAAACTCTAACCTCATGTTATCCATCAAACGCTAATAATGAAATTTCCTAGGGTTTCCTTCTATTCCTAGAATTCCTTTAGGTCTCTACCATCTTCTCTTCCTTCCATCAATAGTGTCTTCGCAAGGGTAATCTTTAATGACTTTTCTTCATCCCAGCTTTGATACCATCTTAATATTTCTTATGGAAGTATTTTTCTTTGCTTTAGGTAATTGCATTAACAAACTTTTCACCATATACATTGCATTCGCCCCATGTCATCATAACATTAGTAACAATTATGTAGAAAGAACAATAACATCTACTATGTAATAGAATAGTAAAAAGAACATTAGAAGAAAAGAATGCACAAATAGAGACACCATGATTTGGTCAGAGGCCAAGCAAAAACCCCACAAGGGGGAAACCCTTGAAAATTATTCTTCTTATTAGATTGTCATAAAATGTTCAGTAAAGAGAGAGTACAATATTCCAATTCAACAATCACAAGATTATCTAGTAAAACCAACCAAATAATATCTGAGAGATGATCCCAATAGACATATGTGCTTCATATCATAGTTTTCTAGTCTACGATTAACAATTATCAAAACATCAAGTCACAGTCACAAGGGACTAGTGATCAGTAGTGTGGCTAGAATGCTCCAACCACAAGGAGCGTACTCTAGGCAAGTGCTTCAAAACAAAATTTCCATGTTCCAACCGTGTAGCTACAAACAAAAACCATACTTAACACATGTGATCTCATACCCTGCAATTTCAAACATGTATGAACCAATTCCGTGAAATAACCTCAAACATGTGTGATCCAATCCAAAGAAGGGAGAAGAAGAAGATGTTTGATGATCATCTCCAAATCAGGTTTACTTGACTTGTATTTATAGGATTCCAAGGGTGTCCAATTTCTCATTAGGGTTGACTTGCCCTTTCATGCACATATGGGTTTCCATATTAAAAATACTTTTTTCCTTAACCAAATTAAATTCTTCCAAGGGCTAGGAGGGGTCTTTCATGATGAGTAAGATTGTCCAAAGGAGGGAATTTATTTGTGAGCTACCAAATGAACAATCTAATGGATATGTAAATCAATTATTTTCCCAAGAAGTGCCCACATTTGAAATTTAAGTAAGCCTATAACGATATCAGTCGAAAATATAAACAAAAAGTAGTTTTTTTTCTTTTCCTTACTCTTATTTTAGAAATTTTACTATTTTTTTATTATTTTCTTCAGGAGGCACATTTTTATACCTTGAAAATCCTCTAAAGTACTAATCATTCTTCGCCTCTCTACATTATGATTTCTTCCCTCCGTTTAGTATCATACAATTATGACCCTCTACTGTGTCCTTTCTCCCTGTTGATGTGAGAAACAACATGAATTGTAAGCTTCATGTCCCTAAAGGAACGGGATCTTTTTCTCTTCATTGATTTATGAAAGTTCATCCCATGGACACAAAGTCTTGTCAAGTTATTTACAAGGTCGAGTGTATTTGCAAGTGGTTGAGTCATAGGATCTAGTGAACAAAAGTGTGCACTTGCATTCAATGCCACCCAATTTAGCCTATCCATGAAATTACCAATGTCAATTTCTTTGAATTTTTCCCCAGTTCATCATTCTAGAGGTCAATCCTTGGCCAAAATGGAACAAATCCTTCCTAACCTTGCCAAACGATCATAGATTGGGAACTACTCGAATGCACTCCAATTATGCAATAGTCAGGTGCATTGTCATAATTCAACTTGACCTATAAGGTATAATTAACTATGAAAGGGGGACCCTCAATTACAACCAGTGAGTCACATACATGGAATTGACATGGATTCCACATAATTTCCACAACCTTTGACATTTTATCATCAAACAAGAAATCAAATTGGAAAGTCCTCTCTTCCTGTGAGCTTATTTCTTGATAGATTTACCGCCCCACCTCTCTATCCCACATGAAAGGAGAGTAATGGTTGCATCTCTCTTCATAAAATCATGTTTACAGTATGTAATCATCACTTGAAGTGGGCATCGTTCTCTACAACTGTACTATGGCCATTGGAATGTACGCTTTCATTCCAATATATTTGGGGTTTCCTCATTTAAGGCCCCATGCTTATTTTTCTTAATGTTCCTTGTAAACATTATGATGTAATTTTAGTATACCCCTTGGCAATGGATTTTAGTTTTTAGACATAGGCCATGGAGCCTTACTTAGTTTCATACAGACTTTGGGGTTATGTCATGCTCCACCACCCCAATTCTTCATTGGTCTCTAATTACCCAGGGCACATGTGGTTGGCATTCTGGTTAGCTTCTATAATTTGGCTTCTTAGGATGTGTTAGAGTTGGTCTGTTCAGCCTTTCGTCAGAGATGAAAACTCTTTCTTGCATTTCATTTTAGGTGTCCCATTTTGCTCATTCACATGCATTTCATTTAGGAGCATGCCATAACCTGACGAAAGGACCTTATTTTTCATTCCCCTCATATCTTGTACCTGCTGGCTTAGGTCTTTTCATCAAAAAAGATTCCATGACAATCAATGTGTCATCTTTTAATAAGAAAAGAGTCACGTTAATCACAGGTCTAGGGTTTCACAAATTGAGTCGTCAACATGTCCATGATTTCAGTAGAACAGAGGGAGATTCCACACATGTTTTGCTCCGCATATTTCATTGTCACATTGATGGATTACGACTGTTCTTCAAAACTATATTTTGAAGAAAAGTCAGCATTTTGTGTTTTTGTAATATTTTCAAATGTTCTTTAGCTATTGAATTCTTCTGACGTAGCCCTAGTCTCCTTTACCAAATTCCATGTCAGCTACCCCTACAAAAATTATCAAATATTTCATCATTTGAGTCAAAAATTCAAAAAGGAAATGTGAAATACAGAGTTGCATTAAATTGTGGAAAAAGTGCCAAAACAAAACGTTGCAAAAGTGGGTTTTGAAGAAACAAAAATCAGAACCATGCCCTCATGTCTTTATAATGTTTTTCTCATAAGGATCATTGTCATTTTAAATGCCAAGAGTGAAGAGGAAAAATTTCAAGGTAATTGGGTGAGCCAGCGCACGTTTTGGGTAGTGTTAGAGGTGTCTTGACAGGTGCAGCACATACAGTAGGTGGCACGGCACACTGGGCCAACGCAGAAAATTGGGCATGGTCGTCCATTGCAATTTTGAATGGGTGAGACACACCGGTAGTGCGCGACACATAGAACAGGTGGCATGGCACATATAGTCTAACACCTAAAAAACGCTCGAAATTCCTCCAAATCACCACTTAATTGCTTGGACTTGCCAGGTAGGGCCGACATCTTGGTGGTTCATCCATTTTTGTGTGTTATGTGATGGTGGTTTATGGTTCCAAATGTTTAAAACACAATTTCCAAACCCTACCTCTAAAAATCCTTATGTTAATTGTTGTTAAGGGTTACAAATTCATCATTTTGTTATCAAGGTTCCCCCTCCATCCCATTTGTCCCTTTTTATTTCATTCCCTTTTCCCTTATACCATATCCCTTTGAATGTCATTGTTCCCTATCCCCTAAAAATATTAAACCCTTATCCCCAATTCCCTTTCACCTATTACCCAATGTAAAACCGCAAACCCCACCCTATGAAAAGTTCCCAAACCCTCCTACATTGCCCTAAACAAAATCTATCCTAATACTCCTAATCCCTTCATATTTTCCCTCCCTAATAGTCCCTTGTTACATTGCTCCCTTGGTGACAAATTTCAACCATATTACAACAGCAGTCCAACAGAGTCTTGCGACCAGCATTTATTTCTCCAAGCAGTTTTCATAGCATCAATTATGTCATCTGATCATTCATCCAACTATAAGGTGGAAACTCAAAGTGACTCACCCACGGAAGAACATGCACCCTGGAGGCCTCATAAAAGTGGCATACATGTTAGAGAAGAACCGACCACCCTCACATAATTGCAGGCCTGCCCTCTTGTCGTCTCTTGTTTTAAGTTTTAGTCATTCTATGAGTTTTGTGAAAAGGTTGCAAATGTCCAATTTCACCGTGACTTGGCTCGATTATTCATTCTACATTTGCATGGTGCTCAAGTTACTTTGGCCGGTGTTACTTTCACACTTACACCAGACTCTATCTCATTAGCTACGACATGCCTAAAGTTGGAGAGCCATGGAACAAGAGACAAAAATTTGACCGAAAGCATTATGACCCATATATTAAACTTGGTTTCTCGTGTCAGCTTAAGAGGTTGTTTCCCTTCTGATATCTTGAAGATGAATATGCCCCTCTAATGAGGTTAATTATGAAGTATTTCAGTTGTGAAGGTTGTTTCTCCTAGTTATATGCTTATCACATCAGGTTGCTCATGCATTTCACTTGGGTATGCATGATGAACATCCCATATTTCATATTCCGAAACATAGAGAGGATGACCGCCCTTGTGCAACAAAAGACCCCTGAGTAGCAGTTCAACAACATTTCTCATTTTGCTCTCATTAAGATTTTGGTGGTGCATCAGCTTGATTTACAGGGTATCACCTGGGATGATTTTATCTCTCGTGATTTCTTCCGAGCTTCACAGGAACCTTCAGAGACTAGATTTGAGACAAGTGGACCTTCTCATCAACATGAAGACCATGACCCATACACTGCTACTGTGCCTATTTTCATTACATATCAAAAGGGCACCCGACAGTTGTTTGCAGCAGCCAAGCAACTGTTATCTCCACTTGATGTGGAAGGGGCCTCGCTTTCGACATCAACACCATAGGTACAAGACACAGGCAAAGCGCCAATGCAAGATGAGGTGCCTTCAGGTGAGCATGTGACCAACTTCATTCTCATTGAGGATAATGATGCAGCTGTGGGCCAAAATGTCAAAGAAATCATGCAAGAACAACAGGCACAGATTCAGGATTTGTCTCGCAAATTAGAGAGGGCCAAGTGGATTATCAGATACCTTGAGCAATGGAACAAGAAACTTGAGGATCAGCAAGCTGAGATAGAGTTGCAGCTGATCAAGGAAAACTGGCAACACATCATGGCAACACAAGGTGTACCTATGGAGCAAAGAGACGAGGAATGGGAGTATGTTTTAGAAAGTGAAAATTCACTTGGAGAAGCTATTGGAGAAGGCTAATAGGGAAAAAGCAATGCTAAGGTGCATGACTTACCATTACATGGCTCGAAACATCAGCTCCAAAGCGAGAATCATGAGCCTAAAGGTGAAATTGAGGAAGGCGACAAAAAGACAATAGAAGCAAAAAGAGAAATATCAGCTCTGAATCTTGGCCGAGGCCACTTTGGCCCAGCACAACATGTGATGGAGTAGGTACAACCCAAATTTTAAGAAATCTGGAGCACATTTTTGCATTTTGATTTTTTTTGCACAAAATTAGGGTTTTTCTCCCTATGCGCTGCGCCACATGGCGCGCTCTTTTGCTAGGGAGCTCCAAATGACAAAGAGTTTGTATTTCTGGATTTTCCATGGACAATCATGACTATTGGTGTATGGCCAAGAAATTTGGGCAAGTTTTGAGGCCTCAGGAGGTCAAAAACGCTCAAAACATGACCTCACTACCCCTATTTTGACACACAAGAAGCAGTCTTGGGAGAATGGGCTTCTGGAGCGGCAAATGGACACCAAATTGAAAACTTCCACTTGGGTTCGAAAGTAGATAGGCAGGCATTTCCCGCAAGCTATATGGGGCTCAATTTGGACTTCATTAAGTGCCTCAAACTCAGCCTCAAAATGGCACAATGCATAGAGGATTTGGCACAGCGCATAGAGGATTTGAGCTCAATCTTTCACCTTCCATCTCAGAAATTCGGCCAGCTTGACTAGTTTTGCTTCCAGATGTAATTTTTGACCCATATTGATCCATGTGGCTTTATGTTTTGATGGTGTTCTTCTCTAAGTAATTGTAAGTTCATTAGTATTATGTGTATCATTTTCCTTCCGCTTCTTCTGAATTTGAACAAATGAGTGATTAAGGTAGAATCCATTAACTGCTATGCTCTGCCTTTGAATTTGTTTAAATTTCCATGTTTCCATTTGTTTAAGGAGAATTCTTGAGACTCTCTTACTCTCCTTAGCTCCTCACGAGTCTGATCCACCCATTCAATCACTTTAAAGCATCAAAACGATTTCCTTCCTTGCCGCAATCAGAACTCTGCAGACACTGTGCCTCATCCCCGAGCCCAATTTACCTTTCCCTGTTTCCAGCACAAAACCCCCAAAAACTCAAACCACACCCTTTTAATTTATACCTAGCCTAAAATTGGCTTTTATTTAAGTCATCTAGAGCCCCATCGATTGTCTTTTGTCGAGAATGACCTCGAGAGAGCCCTCTCTTGTCCTCGTAGGGCTAGCTATGAGGCTAAGCATGGTTTGATGTGGACCTAGACCCTTCCCTTTCCAGCCTGAGGCAAATCTAGGCTCTAGCAGGATGTGGAAAAAAATGAGAAAATTCATCCATAAGTTGTATTATTCTCTTTAGAATATTCTCCAAGTGTTTGTCTCTTAACCAGGTTCCTTTATGTAAATATTGAATAGTAATGAGAAAACCCCCCAACATGTTAATATTGGTCACTCGTATGGTTTTGAACAGAAATAAACCATGCAACATGCTATGAATGTCTTCCTCGATATTGGTCATGTGTCCCAAACCCCATGAAAAACTTTTTACCACTCCGAATTTCAGTTGTCCATGGATAAGGTAAACAAAATTTTAAATTGGATAAAATTGGCTATTGAATCCCCTTTCGACCTTCTTCAGTTGTGTTATCTTATCCTAAATTGTAATTAACAATTCATTTTTATTATTTACCTTTTCTATCTCAATAACCAAAGAAGTTCAATCTTTCATTCATATAGCTTCCAATGATTCTTATGACAATTTTGTTTACACTAAACAATTTGTCTTGCTTCTTCGACTATTAATCTCAAAGAATGGCTTAAACATGTTCATTTGATTGATTATTTTGTCTCAAATCCTTTGATTCAAATCAGTTAAATGTTTTATGGAGAATGATCAAGAGTGACTTATAAAAATACTTCAAGATTTTCCTAGACCTTTAACAATGATTCATTATTTGTATCTTTTTGGATAACCTATGACTACAATTTCTAAATAATAATAATAATAGTAATAATAATAAAAATTAACACATCATTAAAGTAAGCCAATTTCTCTTTATTTTAAACCTTTATATTTTGAGTCTTATTAGATAACTCATAGACCTAAGTATCGTATGATGCTACGTCTCAATTATGACATCAACATTGTCTTCATTTTTGGATATGTTCATAATTCTCTCATTATCATTTAGGAATTTAGTTATTTAAAATATCTATGATAGTGGCATGTTCTAAGAAGCTTTTTCAACAAGCTCCTACTCAAATTTTGTAACTCAAGCATATGATCATTAGTAAGCTTCGTTCTTGCATCAATTCATTGATTCATTTGACAATTAAGAGTTTTGACATCTCAAACTACCATTTTCCAATGTTAAAACAACATTTTCCTCACAAAGAGTGATTATCTCCTTTGGTTCAAAATTCTCAATTTAAGGGATCTTCGATTTAGTTTTCTAATTATTTATCTCAGTAGCTTTGGAGTCCAACAAACTTTAACACTGGTTATGATATGTGTTACATAAATCTTGGTTGTTTTAGATCTATTAATTATTTTTTCAAGATTCAATCAAGTATCCAATTTATTGAACAAAGTTTCCAACTTCTTGACATTGACCACTCATTGAATCAATTTTCTCGAAACCGTCTCTCTACCTTTCATACATCATACAATCATATCTACAATGTTTGATTTTATTTGAATCAAATTGCAAAAATGTAGCTTTATATCCTATTTATAATACCTATGAGGTTGAGTTATAGAACTAATAAATTAAGTTTGTTGTTTTCATGATCCATGGATACCAAAAATCTTGGATAGTAAGATCTACAATTATATGTGATCCTTGAAAATTGTCCATTTGTCTTGAATTTTCACTTAATGCATTTATTTGGCTAACTGGCTTTGCTCTAATTCTTTGATTGAGCTTCCACTCTAGCTCTCCATTGACTTAATTAAGGTCCTGTCACTTGCATTCAAATATTGAATTATCTCCATGGGAGAAGTGACTACCAACATCATCTCAATTATTGTTGTGTTGTAATTATCCTAGTTTTATCATCTCCAATTGAAAGGATGTTCCAAGACCCTGATTTACCAGCACCAACTAGAAGGAAGCTCCAAGTTGCCTTAGCACCACCATTGTTAGGTTGTGTTATATTCTTTGCACGAATAACCTACGTAGTGAATTGGGGGGGCGGAGGCTGCCTTTCATTGAGCCGATTGCACAGCGGGAGGGTCACAGGGGGGTTGGTAGCCCCCCCTGTCCGAGGGGTTTGAGGGGGGTGGGTAGCCCCCCTCTACGGGGTTCAGGGCAACGGCCCGAGAAAATTTTTTTTGGACCCTATATTAGGTTGGGTGAACCTACCTATGGTTTTCGATCCATGGTTTTGGATGCGATGGTTTTCGGTCCATGGTATTGGATGTTTCGGCATGTATAAATATGTATTGTAACATTGAAAGGAATATAATGAAAAAATCAAGCTGGTAGTCTCAGTTTTGAGA
>APFE031167554.1:0-17390 GCA_000404065.3 Pinus taeda | reverse complement strand
ACAAAATATCTAGAGATCTCTACCCTCATCCTCACAATTAGGAATGGAACTTAACACACATTTCAAAAATTTTGGCTTCTTCAGTCAAAAGGTGTTGAGAGACTTTGTAGGGGAAGGATGAGGAGAGGGTAGGAGGTAATTCCCTTACCTACCATGCCACCTCCTACAATCATTCTTGGCCTTGCTCCAAATATTTCCATACCTCCATTAAGTGAAAACCATATATCCCTTCCCTTTTTTTGAACCACTCTTCTTAGCAAGTTTTTTCCCCTCTCCTTGCTCGCTGTTAGAGGCTACTAACTCCCTCTCCTAGTTATTTCATTATAACCCCCCATCACTAGACCTTCTTTATATACATTAGCCTTCAAGCCCATCTCTTCCTTTCATGTATAGCCTTCTCACTCTAGACATGCTAAGGAGAGGTAGTAAAAGCCCTAAGCTCCTATTTCTATTGCCTCCACCTGTCAGTGACCTTCCTAGAGCCCTCTATGGTTATAAGAAGTGACATGAAATTGAATGAGATTCTTAGTATGAAAAGGATGTTGTCATCGGCATACTTTCCAGTAGAAGGATGTATATGGTTGTTTTATGGAGGTGGAAAAAATAATAATTCTATCAATGCTTGGTAATGCTCCAAAATGCTCGATATTAGACAAAGGTTGGATGGGGTGGCTAACAAAGAAAGAAGACGACGCACATAAAATTCTAGATGGAAGATGGATTTGGGAATCTCGGGATCATTACCTAAAATCCTAGACAATTGATTTTGATGCAAAAATAAAGGAGATAATTCCTAGTGGGTTTGATTTCTCAGACTTTCCCTAATCTTTTGCCCTAGAGATATTTTCAAGTAAATTGGGAATATTCTTGATTTTTTTGATGAAGTTGATTACTCCTTAAAACAAGACATATCGCCATGGCTAAAATTTTGGTGAATTTGAACCTTTACAAAGGGATTTCTACTTCCATCTCCATCATCTTGGGGACCCTAAAGAACTAATAATGTTTGGATTATGAGATGGTCCCATTTAAGTGCAGACACTACCACATTCATGACCATCTAAGTAAGGATTACACAATTAGGAAGTCAT
Organism: Pinus taeda; assembly: GCA_000404065.3. Lineage (NCBI taxonomy): Eukaryota > Viridiplantae > Streptophyta > Pinopsida > Pinales > Pinaceae > Pinus > Pinus taeda. The sequence goes on along the minus strand of APFE031167554.1, from coordinate 16,299 downwards.
TTAGAAGATGGATCATGAAAGATGAACTATATGCAATCTCCCCTCTTCCCTTGCCAAAAAAATAAGGCCAGTTATTGGTTATGGTTTGGGCTAACCCAAGTTCAATCTATACTAAAAACTAACAAAACCCTCAATCACTAGTCCTTTCGGCAACGACCTGCAAACAGTTCCCGGTCTCACCCAAAGTGACTATGGGAGGATCAAGAACTAGGTTTCTGCAGCCTTGAAGGATGATGTGATGTGGTGTTTTATATTATCTTTTATTCTTAACATTCACAAATCACTTCACCACATTCATTTAATTAATTAAACATACCATGTAAAGCCATAAATCATCATTGTACTGAAATAAAGTGCAACTGTAATAAACTGCTATGCTACAAAAAATAGTAAGCAAATATAGACACGAAGACACTAATTTTCCCATGGTTTACTGCAATGTGGGGCTACATCCACAAGAAATATTGCTTATAATAAGAAATAATCTATAATAAATAACTAATGACTGGCACACTAAGATGCAGGTCATCTACACACTTAATTGCAGACTCATGCCTCCACGTACTCAGCTACAGGCCCTCGCCTTCTTTTCCCAAACAGTAAAACGTAAAAGTTCAACCATAACATAGATTTGGATCAATTCAATGATTTTATTCTTATTATTTGGCCCTATATATACTATTACATCAATGGTTACATCGTTACAATGCCATGGTCCAAATATCATGGATTCCTAAAATAAGCAACCAAAACCATTGATCCTTTACATCATCACATGATTTTACAAAAAGGAGGGGTGTCGACCCACTCTAACACCCTTATACTTCGCGGGATATTCCAATTTCTTCATTTTTTGGTCCATGTCACACATTGCTGGCACTCTACCCCTAAAATCTAGAGTCTTAGCCAAAAACTAGGCCAATTTGGGTTGTGCCCAATATGGCCCCAACACTCACATGTGACTCACCCTGAATCACTTAGCTACTTTGTCTCTAATTTGCGATACAATGTTGTTGTCCCCTTATTGAACTTCTGTAGAATCTATGTGAGTTTCTTTTCTCTATTGCACACCTCTTCGAGGAGTGCTTCTATCACATGTTCTTCACTCTTCTGCATCATCATTGTTTCACTCTGTTGAAGCTCTTGAAGCTTCTCATCCACTTCCTGCAATAGTTGGAGAACCTCATCCTTCCATTACTGAGTCCTCCTTGTTAAAACATATTCTTCCTCATTTAGTTCCCCAATCTTATTTTGGAGGGAATTTCTCTCATTGATTTTAGCAAGCTTCTGCGAGATTGGCAAGGTATTTGTAGTTATCTGAATCTCTTCCCATTGTTGTTTTTTCTGCTGAATCTCTTCCTGTAATTTCTGCACATTTGGATCTTACTGTAGCAAAGTCCAAATATGTAAACTCTCATCTAATAGCATTCCACAATTTGCCACTGCTACGAAGATGCTGGCCATTGTAGTCTTCAGGTCATTTTCCCTCTGCTCTCTTACTTCCTATGGCATGGTTGGTTGCAGCTTCATTTGTAGCTCACTGATATTCATTTCATATTTAAATTTCACATCTACAATCTTCTGCTTGTATCCTTTTACCGCAAGGTCAGGCTTCACGACCTTGTCTTCTATTGACTCCTCTTCTTGGAAATTTAGGTCCAAAACTTCTTTGCATGTGGCTTCGACTACTTCCTTGAGCTTTTGTTGTTGTTAGACTACTTGATCCCTTTACTAGATCATTTAGTCGAGCTTCTACTGTAGCGGATCCCACTCTTTTTCTACTTGAATGTTCAGTTCCAAGGTATGTTGTTCACGCAAATTCAACTCCTCTATTATTTCCAAGTGCAACTTATGTAATCTCTACAGTGGGATTGTTGCGATGTTCATGTTGAAATGCTTCCCCCCTTTTTCTTGGTATTGTACCTCAGCAGAGTCAAACTATACGGCTCCAACAGGTGTTGGTGCTAACCTCACTGCAAGTTTAGGATTTATTTTCCATTCTTCTCCAGTCATTTCCTCTATTTTCATAGGTTGTCTAGTTGTCTATCCCAGAATTTTAAGTTTTGTAATCCACTCATGCACACCTCTGAGAAGTGCGTCGTAGTGATCTTCCCACTTACTCCACGACTTTGTTGTTGCCTCCTAAATACTATCCCCAGTCTTCTCCACTTCCCCATTAGTAAGGACCATTGGCATGATATCCTTTGGCATATTTTCCTTCTTCCTCTTCTTTATCTTCGTGGCAGCTTCACCATGTGCCTTCCCCTTTTCTGCAACAACTTGTTCTATTTATGTCTTTTCAATATCTTTATTCTTCTCATCTTGTTCAGGAGGATCCTAGTGACCCTCGTCACATTGCTCCTCTTCCTTTCATTCCTACTCATTCTCATCTTTGCCCTTTCCAGTCACTTCACCAGGCTATGAGGCTTCCTCTTCTATTGCACTATATTTTGCTTTTGCCTCTACCTCTAGCGCAATCATCCATTTTGTAGGCCACTGTTGTACCAGTGTGAGGAGATCATACTTTGTTACTAAGTATGGAAGTTGATACCATTTCTTCTTTGTGTCCTTTCAAGATTGTATATATACTTTGTGAAAATCATCCTTGAACTTCGCAAAAATGCTATATTGCTCATATAGGCTCAGTGACAGGTGAGTGTGGAGGTTCACCATCATATGAAAATCCATGTGATTTAACACAAAAGGCATCTTGTTCTGCATTGCTCGCGACAATTGAGTGGTATACCATAGTGAGGCATATCGTGCGGCTTCCTAGACATCTAAAGCTACCAAGGGGAACTGCGAATTCTCCAGCTCTCTCCATGCCAACATTGAAATTATCAAAATTAGCCAAGTTTAATGAAATGTTGTACCTTTGTGCTGGACCATGCAATAGTCGTCGAGAAATTCTTTGAAAAGGTATTCATCCAAGTTGTACTGAACCCCATTGGCACATTACATAGCTAATGAAACCATTGTTTTAGGGACTTCATTATCCCAACATTTTATCATGATCTTCGTAGCCAATATGTGTGTCGTGAAGCAAACTCCCTAGTCACTGATTGAGTTTATATCATATCCCCTCTTTCCTTTTATCAGACCAATTTTTTCTTCATGATGTCGGCTATGGAATGGTCCTGATATTTTCCAATGAATTCTTCTACATGATTCCACCCTTGATATGGTAGTTTAGGGATTCTCCATATCAAAATTTGATTTATAGGGATCTTATTTCTCATCCATAAGCATTCGTCGTGCATAGAATGAGAAACTGTTGCACACAAGCCATGCTCCCCAGACTTCTGCCAAAGTGTGACACATTCAGCATGTTGATCAATCCTGACTGTGTCAATCCATTTTCCCACTATTGTGACTCTAACCTTGTAATGCCACTCTCTACATAGTTTGCCTGTTTCAGATATTGGTCTCGTGTGAATGTGGGTATTTCTTCTTATCATTGAAATCGTAGTCTACAAACTTGAGCTGTGGAATTTTCCCAAGTACTTCCCCTATAAATGGTACTTCCTCTCGCAATAGGAGTGTGAAGGTGCCAAAATTTTCATCCTTCGATTCATTCACTAGTTTAGCATTCAATTTTCTCGGTAGAATATATGGTGGGAGAGGTGTTGGAAATGTTGCACCATTTGTTTCCATCTTCTTTGTGTGCTCCACTTCATCCTCATTGCCTTTGACTTGCTTAGCTTCTTGTTGAGGTTCAAGAGGTTTCTTATATTGTTTCTTCTTTGTTCTCTCTTCCTTGGTTGATTTCTTCCATGGATATCTTCGTTGTTTTTGTGATGATGTTGTTGCAGTTAATGTTGTCGCGGGTGTACCAACAATTGTTCCAATTGCTTCCATGATTCCAAATAAGCCCTTCTCATGAAAATTATGAATAATTTCTTCCCAGGAACGCTTAGACAACATACGACAATGATAATTTCTGTAATTTCTTCACACTGTCAACGCTCGAACTCTCAATTAAGCAATGTTTCAAATTTGGGCGAGACACAACTTTTTATGGCAATTTCGAGTTTCTAACCTCATCATTAGCTTAGAGTTTATCCAGTTTGTGTTCATATTGTGTTCATTAATTGCATATCTTTCCTTAGATATTGTCAATTTGTCCTCATAAATGTAACTTTCTGCGTGTTTTAACGTTAACTTTTCCCTTTTAACGGTTATATTTTTCTAGTAAACTTCAACACGTCCCATATTGTAGCAAACAAAACTTCTTATGTCATAGCTCCTATGTACTTCTACATAATCCAAACTATAGCAAAGTAACTTCCTACGTTGAAGCTCTTTGTAACGTAGTTTATAGTCTAGTGCCCACTTTCAATTGTAGGTGGCACTAAGACTTTTCTCCTTTCTTCTTTAGAGTGAGGCTATAGTGATAGGGTTGTCTCTACAGATTTAACCTATTCCCATTTACTCTTCTGTGAATAAATTCTCCATTTAACGTTTCTAGTTGAACTGCACCTCCATCAATAATATGCTTGATAATATATGGGCCCACCCAATGCATCTTGAATTTTCCTAGAAATTTCACAAACTTACTATCATAGAGGAGAATAAGGTATCCTACCTGGGACTTCTTTTTCTTAATATGTCTGTCATGCCAAGCCTTTTCTCTTACTTTTGTACCTGTTGATGGAAACTTTCTATAAATTTGTCTTCTTCCAAAGAAATCAACTACGACATTATTTCCTTCATTATATCAGGGTCTGCCATATCTATAAAAGTTGAAATCCTCAAGCTAGGCATGATATACTCCATGGGAATCATAACTTCTTGCCCATAAACTAACCTAAAGGGTGTCTGAATTGTTAAGTTTTTGCATGTGGTCCTATAAGCCCATGAAAATGTTGGGATTGTATGGTCCCAATCATCTCTGTTCACATTTCATACCTTAGTCAATGCATTATCCAAAATGTTATTGAATGTGTCTACTGTTCCATTGGCCTGAGGGTGATAGGGGGTACTCTTTTGATGATAAAATTAGAATTCCTCAGTCAATGGTTTAATAGTCTTATTTAGGAAGTGGGAAGCTTGGTCACTCATCAAAATCTTTGGACATCCAAATCTAGACAATATATACTCAAAAAAAAACTTCGCAAAATTCTTTGCACTGTAGTTGCTTACTGGTGGTGCTTCGGCCCATCTTGTCAAGTAATCAATTTTTGTAATTATGTACCTCACACCCATCCTCTTTCCAGGTGGATTGATGGGTCTAACAAAATCAATAATCCATTTATCAAAGGCCCGTAATGTAACTTGTGGTACCAATGGAATCTCATCTCTTCTTAAAGGTTTAACTGTTCTTTGACATGCATCATATGCTCTGAAATATTCCTTTGCGTCTTTGTGTAGTGTAGGCCACTACAATCCTTCTCTTGAAATCTTTTGCATGGTAGCTTTTCCTGCATAGTGTCCACTCGGTGCACCACCATGAGCTTGTACTAGAATCATATGTCTTTCATGTTCAAGGACATATTTGCACAATATCTCATTTGGTCCCATATTATATAAGTGTTGTTCTATTAATGAGAAATCATATGCCTTAACCATTAATTATTTCTCTTGTTACATAGTATACTTTGAAGGATCCATCCCTGTGGTAAAAAACTAAATGATACCTACAAAATGGTCATCTACAAATCTAATTGTAAATAACTGTGCATCAAGATTATTATCCTCTATTCTAATTGGTTCTTCCCCTATTTCCAATCTTGATATATGATCAGGTCCTGCACTTAGTCTTCCTGGTCTAACAATTATTTTAAAGTCATATCCCTAGACTAACAGTAACCTTATACAAATATTTCCCCCTAACATAGGCTTATCAACAAAATACTTCAATGCATATTGATTTGTAAACATTTTAAAGTGCGATCCCACCAAATAGTGTCTAAATTTCTGCAAAACGTACACCATGGCCATTCCTTCCGTTTCTACAGTGGTGTAGTTATTTTTTGCTTTAGATTACTTTCAAATTGAAAAATATATAGGATGATCAATTTCTCCTGCACCAGGTTGTGCCAGTACTACTCCCAAAGCTATACAAGAGGCATCTACATGGACATGGAATTTCTTATTCCATAAGGGAACACTAATATAGACACAACTACCAATTTTTCTTTCAATATGTCAAGGCTCTTCTAACACTCTTCATTCCACTAAAAATTTATATCCTGGTTTAACAATTTCTCCATCGGCATAGTGATATGCACATACCCCTTGATGAATTTCTCTAATAACAAGTATGTCCCAATGTAGTGTGAAGTTATCTTACTGTCATAGTTGGAGCCAAATTCACAATTATAGCAATCTTAGTAGGGTCCACCATTAGTCCTTGATTGCAAACAATATGTCCCAAAAATATGCCAAAAGGTTCACAAAATATGCACTTCTTTACATTTAGAGAGATCTAATAATTTCTACATGTGTCAAGTATAAGTCTTAAGCTTCCAATATGTTTTCTTAGAAACCAAAATACTGCCCAATCATTAAAATATACCTCTACAAGTTTTTGGATATATTCCTTAAAAGTTGCAACCACCACTCTATAAAATATATCATTGGAATTCTTTAATCCAAATGGCATTACTATGTATTGATATGAGCCCCATTCTATAACAAATGTGGTCTTATGCAGATCTTCAGGTGCAATCCTAATCTAATGATAACCTGAAAATCCATATGTAAATGAGTAATCTTCCCAATCTTCCACATTGTCTAAGACTTCTTCTATGAAAGGAGTAGGGAAGGCATCATGTAAACATGCATCATTTAGCTTTTTCAGATCCACACAAATCCTAATTTCTCCTTGAGTAATCTTTTCTTGCACCACCATAGGACTCACCCATTTCAATTCTTCTATTGGTTCAATAATTCCTCCTGCTAACATCCTATTGAGCTCTATCTTTACTTTTTCCTTATACTTCAGGTTCAGCCTATAAGGTCTTTGCTTGACTAGCTTTGCATCAGGCTTAAGGGGATTCTTGATGACTCCTAGATCTACTATTATACCCTTCATCTCTAAAAACTTGGTGGGAAACAATTCTTGGTATTCATGAAGTAACTCTTTAACTTTACTGGCTATCTCTTCATTCCAATAGTCTCGTACTGTTGCAACCTTAGGTTCCTTCTCTAATCCTATGTTCAACTTCTTGGTCTCCAATGGCTTCTTTATATCTAGTATTTCAAGCTGAGGTCTAGTTACTTCGCGGTATCCTTCTGATTCTGCTATGTCGATGTTGTGAGGATCTTCTTCTTCTTCTTTTGCAGTAAGGTTATAGAATTCCAGTGCATTCTCTATTTGCACAACTCAATTAGCTTGTTTCCATTATAGTGGGGTTACATTCTCAAAGACCTTCTTCTTAAATATCTTAAAAGCCAAATCTATGTATGGACAATCATCCTCAAAGTTGAATGTTGATATGAATCCCTCAACCATGTCTGCCCATTTTACTCTACCATGTCGAAGTTCTATTTCTAGGTACCATTTCTTATGGATCGTATCTAATGTATGAATGAATCCATGTACTCATTATTATTGTGGAATCTCCTTCCATTTTGTAGTGGATAGCTAGATATGCTTCATATGATTAGTTTCAACATCAAATTTTATCTCTATTTTTGTATTTATATGTCCAAACCTTATCCACATCAAACTTCGACATTCCTGCTAGCCTTCTATATTCTTCTTGTGTGCACCACATCATCTAGTAGGGGTAGCTTTCAAGGCTATATCCAAGGCTAAAAATATTTGATTCTCTGGAACATGTTCTTCATAATCATCAAGAAAAATATTTACATCACCCAAGCCGTCATAAGAAGGTAGATTACATAGTTCAGATATCATACAACGAACTGATTTAGTAATTCTTACACAATTCCATGTAGATACTTCATGTAGCCTATTCTTCCAATATTCTAACTCTTCCCTTGAGTTTGAGGTACACGAACTATCATTCTCCCAAGTCAACTTTCCTTCTGCAGTATGGTTAGCCCAATCTTGTTCCTTTTCTATCATTTGATAGATATTATATATATATCAGCTGCATATTATACTTCTCTAAGTAGTTTTATATATCTTATCCCTTCTAATGGATTAGAGGGAACAATTATTCTCATATTATTCCCTTCAAATATCATTTGTCTTTTCTTCTGATTAATTATAGCCATATTGTCAAATTCCCAATCAACTCCAAGCAATGTAGGATAGGGGTTACTTTCATCAGCAATTCCTATTACTTTAGAATTAGTAGTAGTGTGAATTCCTTTAATGTCCACTGTTACACCTAGTAGTCTTCCTAAGGGGAAGATATTTTGTTGATTTTCCATCTTTAACTCAATAGGTGAAAACTATATCTTCATCTTACTCATTAATTTCCATGTCTGCTTCATTAAAACATTAGCATCAGATCCCAGATCCAAGATAACTTGATCCATCTCATATACTGTTATTTGCACACTAAGCGTCATCTCTTTTCTGATTCTTTTTTTTCCATGAAAATTATTAACTACACACATATCACTTCATACTACTTCTTTGGATGCACATGAATCTATCAACTCCTAAAGCCTTTCTACAACCTTTAATATCTTAATAATTTTATACAATTCTGTAGAAAAGAATTTAAAATGCCTGCTTGATTTGTTGAATCTTGGTCTTGTGTTGGAGCTCGATCCTATTTCGAAGCTCAGTTCTCTATCGAATCTTGATTTTGTGCTAAAGTTAATGACACATTACAACTAGTTTTCTACTTTGGCTGCACACTCAAGTTTGAAGCTCCATTATACATCAAGTTTCGCTTTGATTCCATAAATACTTATTTTTCCTTCTGAACATCAAAAATAGGAACTTTCTCAATTGTTTGTCTAACCCATGTACTTTCATATTCTTTCTTCTCATCTTCTTTATCTCTTCTGGTTACAGCTCCACTTCTAGTGACGATACTAATTTGAGGTTTGTTGGTCCTTCTTTCATAAGTCATCATTTGAATATTCTATGGCGATTACTGATTGCTTGTTTCTTGCATCTTTTCCATAAATATAGGACATTCTTCAATTACATGGTCAAAGGATTTATAGTACTTACATGTTGTTGTAGGGTTCTGACAATCTCTCACAAAATGACCTACCTGGTCGGAGTTATAGAAAATGGTCTATCCATGTCCTCAACCTACTCCAGCACCTCAACCTCTTGGTAGCCTCCTCGACCACCACATTTTCCATTGTCTTCATGTCCATGTTCTTCTGCTTTCATTCTATATGTGTCAACACTGTGTTCCATCATTAATGCACTGTAAGCTTGACAATTATTTTTATCATGTCCTACTAATTTACAGAATTTGCAAAATAGGTTCATTGGAGTCTACACATATTTTTGTAATAGGTAACAACCTTTTGAGCAATGCTAACCTCTAGTCTCACATATCTCGCACCACAGGATGGATCCATCATTTAACGGATTTGCTGCCCTAGTAGCCATGTAATCCCTAAATATACGACATTGTTCTTTAGAATGGCCATCCAATTTGCACTTTGTACACCATACTTCTTCTTTGACTTCTTTTCTTTCCTTGATATCTTGTATCTATAGGGTTAGGTTCACTAGCTGACTCTGAATCGATTTCATACCTACATTAGTATCTCTTATAGGTGAAGCTTCCAACTTCATCACGATCTGTAAGATCTTCAGCTTGACTTGTTATCTTTTGTTGCGTCAATGGTAATCTAATATGTGGTGATAACATAGCTATAATCCATTCTTGATGTTTCTCTAGAGCTATGTCAAAGCTTACTTGATCCAACAATACCTTAAATCTCTGATCAAATTCCAAAACAAGCTTATTAGGTTTCTGTTTAATTTCTTTCAACTCAGTGATGCAATGTGACTCACACTTTGGCTTCCTAAATTCTCTGATCGGTATTGCTTTAATATCTACAAATGTTTTGATCTGATTACTTGAATACTTCATATACCATGCCAATTCTCTATCTCAGAATGTTGTAATTATTTGTGTTTTCTTTATATTTTAATCGTTGATCTACTTTGCAGCCCATACAACTTCACATAAGAACCAAAACTATTTTGGACCTTCCAAAAAGGTTCCTTTGAAAAAAGGAATTTTAATATCATCAACCATATCTCTTCTTATAGGGGGAGGAGGATGAGTAAAGGGAGGGGGATGGGGGATAGGAGGAGAAGGGGTGAGGGGACAAGTACGGAGAGAGCCAAAAAGGCCTTGGCTATTATGAGATTCTAGCTTCTGCGAACTCTCAAGATGGGGAGGTGAACACTGTGAAGTTACCTAGGGTTTATCACGGTGTTTATCTTCTCTTTCGCTTTCAGATTCACTCACAAGAGGACTATACCCAGTCTCTACAAAGGTCTTCGAGTCTTGTCGATGAGATCTCTTTCTGGTATCTACTTTATATCTCTTTCCACTTTGTGTTACTGTGATCTCTAGCTCAAATTAATTTTCTTTTCTTCCAAACATAAGTAAATTAGCAATCTAACTACATCCACAAAACTCCCTTTTCACATAGAAGCATCTTAATCCAAAGTTTCAGAGGCTTTAAATACTTACCGTGTAGTCCTCTGAATAATCTGCATTTCATTTCACTATAGCACACAGTCAAGCCTACTACAAACTCAGTAATAGATCCTCCCAAGATGTTATCAATCCAAAAATCAATAACCCTTGAAATCCAATTCTTAGTGCTCTTGAGTCACTATATTAATTTAGGAGTCCACACTGCAGGTTCTCCACCTTTAAAACATGTCTTTCTTTTAGTCAACATTGATATCCACTCCTAAAATTTGACAAGAAATGATACGAAGAAAATTTTGTATTGATCTGTAAAAATATACTTTTGTAACCAATCTTTAGATGTCAGATGAGGGTCTCTATTCTTTTGATCTACAAATTCTCGGTCTTTTAATTCTAGCCAATCTTGAATTTCCTTCCTCGATAGATGCCGCATACACATATCCCTCAAATAGATCTCGGTCCCAACCACAGAACCATTTCTTGGTTATGATTTGGGCTGACCCAAGTTCGATCTATACTAGACACCAACAAAACCCTCAATCATTGGTCCTTTCGGTAGTAACTTGTAAGCAGATTGTAGTCTCACCCAAAGCGACTATGGGGGGCATGTAGAACCAAGTTTTTGCTGCCTTGACATATGATGTCATGTGGTATTTTATATTATCTTTTATTCTTAACATTCATAAATCACTTAGCCACATTCATTTAATCACTTAAACATACCATATAAAGCCATAAATCATCACTGTACTGAAATAAAGTGCAACTGTAATAAACTAATATGCTACAAATGATATTAAGAAAATATACACATGAAGACACCAATTTTACTGTGTTTCACCACAATATGAGGCTATGTCCACAACAATTGTTTCTAATAACAATAAATCTTGTACAATGAACAACTCTTGACTTGTGCACTGAGTTGTAGGTCATCTGCGCACTCAGTTTCAGACTCAAGCCTTTGTGCACTCAGTTGTAGAGCCTCATCTTCTTTTCCCGAACAAAAGATCACAAATTTCAACCATAACACATATCTTGATCAATTTGGTGATTTTCTTCTTATTATTTGACCCTATATATACTATTACATTGAGCGTTACATCATTACAATACCATGGTCCAAATATCATGGAATTCTAACACAAGCAGCTAAAACCATTGGTCCTTTACGTTATGACATGCTTTTACAAAAAGGAGGGGGTTCGACCCACATCGACACCCTTATACTGCATGTTATATTCCAACTGTTTTGCTACACACTTTGCAATATGTTGTGCACTCCATTGTGCGCTTTGCCCCACAAAATGCAAAGTCTTTTCCAAAAACTCAGCCAAGTTGGGTTGTCAACACCAACCCACTCAAACTCAAGAAAAGTTTTCACTTGCAATCATCAGTAAGAAGGTTTCATCAATAATTGAGACTTACTTAGGGCTAATCATCCCACATCCAATTGTTCGCATTGAAATTAGATTTCAAGTATCTTCCCCCATGGAGCGCTAATACTTCAAAGGTATGATACTAGTCTCTATATCTTCATATTTTGATATTTTTTTGAAGCCTTTAATTTCTAGGTTTTCTTGTTCTACTCCCTCTAAAAATGACCCCCAATTTAATCTCAATAGCGTAGTTCTATCAATCTCCTGCCCTATGTTCTCATCTTCCTTGACTCTCCCCTTTATCCCATATTCAAAACTTATTGCTTCTATTTATCTTCTCTCACCCTTTGTAATGACTCCCCTTCTCAACCCTCCTACCTGCTCCACTAGATACATTAATTGTTCATATACACAATCTCCTTCCTCTTGTTCCTCTAATTTTTTGGAACCCTTTATTCCAAAACTAGTGGGAGGTTTAGTATCCTCCCCTAAGGTGTCTTGCAAATCCTCGAGTAGAGGGAAGAAACATTCCACCTATATTTCTCCAAGATGAGTTCACTTATAAATGAAATCTAGCAAACATAAATCCATTATTAGGGCTCTTAGAGAATCTATCCCTACATAGGTTCCTAAAATAAGTTTATATCCTTAAACTCGGGGGATTAGCCAACCCCTCGAGAAATTTGGTCATCAAATAGCTGGTGGAAATCCACGCCATTCATATATTTATCTTCAAAAGTGACTACATATGAAGGAACTAAATCCATTTCAACCCTCAAATCGATCCTCCCCTTTTGGGATTTTCTCTCTCTAAATGTGCTTGGGAAAAATTAGGGGCAATATTTCTGGATGGCACACTGGATGGGTTCCACTAATATTTTCCTAGTCTTTGAAATTAGGGCTCGCCATTGCCATTTTTTTCTAGAGAATTAGAGAAATCCCTCCTATAAACAAATGTGTATGGGCACTTCGCAAATTGTTAAGATTATTGATCTAACTTCTGTAATATCCCCCTTATTGACTATGGAATGATATCCATGTATTGGCATTTAAAATTCACTCTAGCATCAACAACAATCTAGGGACCTTTGGCCAATATTGACCTACTCTTAACCTTCTTCATTGATATGGTCATGGAATTAGGTTTTTATGACATCCTCCCCACAAATTTTCTTCCCACTTCGTCAAATAATACGCAAGGATGTGATTGAATAGCAAAAATGTTGGATCATTTCATTATTTTTTAGAGGCTTCCTTGACTCTAGCACAATATTTGTAGTAAATATGTCTAGTTAGGTGTGGGAATATAAACACTACCCTACTCTCTCAAGTGTATATATCTTCCCCTCAAAACCTCCTATGCCTTCTAAACTCAAACCTTCTTGGATTGATCACACCCACCTCTGATTGAATCCCTAAAATCCATTTGAATCCCCATATCCTCCTTTTCCCTTAAGTCTCCCACTATTCCAGTCCATCAAAATCTCAAAAGGGAAAAATATTTTACTATCAAGTAGGAAAGGGAGAAAAAACAAGAAGACAATATATCCTTGTTAGGCATTGAGGCTCACTTAAATATTTTCTATGAGAAAAATTTCGTGGAGATAGCTACAATGAACCAAAATACTAAGATAAAAGAATTGGAGGATAAAAGAAAAAATTTACTCTTAGCATTAAGAAAGAATAAACAATGAAGAGTGAAACCATTTGGCTTCACACGAGAGACAAAAATACCAAGTACTTCCACAGGATTGCAAACTAACAAAAAACCATTAACATTATTTCAAAGATAAAAAAAACAAGATGAATCCCTTGCAACTTCCTTTAAATATATATTAGAGGAAGGTTGCAAATACTTCAAGGAAAGTTTTTCCTTTCCTTTGTGAGCCACCATCCAGCAAGTTCTAAAGCTGGTTAGTCTTTTACCAACATTTATAAATCAAGATGGGAACACCTCTTTAATGGTGTAGGTCACAAAAGAAGAGATTTCTAAGGTTTTACACAGTTTTAGGAAAGGGAAAAGCCCTAGATTGGACAATATTCCTATTTCACTTTATCTTGAGTGTTACAAATTTATTTCTAATGATATATTTTCTATTGTAGAATACTCCAAAACTTTAGGACAACTGTGTGCCCCCTCTAATTCCACCTTTTTCTTCCTTATTCCAAAATCATACTTCCCTGCATCTTTTGGCGTCTTATGTTTTATATCCTTGTGTAATTATATCTACAAGATTATCTCAAAGCTCATTTCCTTTTTCCTTAAGGACATATATTTGAACCTATCTCTCTTAAACAATTTGAGTTCTTGCAAAATCATCAAATCCATAATGCCATTGGCCTTGCCTAAGAGGGCCTTCATTCTGTTCACACTAAGAAACAAAGATCCATCCTCTATAAAGTTTATCTCTCAAAAACCTTTGATCAAGTAAGTTAGACATATCCAAAAGTCCTCCTAAGATTTTTCCACTCTTTTCTAACATGGGTGATGAATTTCATCAACAAAACATATTTTTCTTTACTAATTAATGGACTACTCTCTCCTTTCTTTCATCCAAAAAGAGGTCTCAGACAAGGTTGTCCTCTATCTCCACTTCCCTTACTCCCTTTGTCAAATGGCCTTAGGAGACTAAATATGGATGAAAAATCAAGAGGGGTATTTTAATGGATTTCTATCTCTCACGGTTTCAAAATATCACATCTACTCTTTATAGATGATATTCTAATATTTTGTGAAGGAAACATATTCCACCTCCAAACTATAAGAGATATGTTTTTGATATTATAAATGCAACAAGAATGAAGATAAATAATGAAAAATCATCCATCTATGGTTGGAGGATTATAGACAAGCTAATATCGTCTATGGAAATCTTTTCTCTACTACTATCAATCGTTTAGAGTCGAAAATAAAATATCTAGGTTTCACTTTAAAGCTAGTCAAAAACTTCAATTAAAATATGAGATGCATACTACAGAACATGGAAAAGAGTCTAAATTTGGTTTAATAAATGGTTCTCAAGGGAATGACTATTTATTTTGTGTAAAGCAGTCGTAGAAGCCATCTCAAGTATTTGGGCTTGATTAACCTAGATCCCTTTGGACATTATAAAAAAATTGAAACAAATCATTAGATATTTCATCTAGGAAAGAAGGGAAGACAAAATAACTTTGTCTCTTTAAGCCTAGACATATATAGCCATCCCTAAAGGCCAAGGTAGGTGGGATTTATAAAATCTCACTTGGTTCTTCAAAGCTCTTACTACGAAAGGGGTGTGGAAGATCATTCAAGGGGATGGCCTTTGGGCTCAAATCACTCAAAAAAAATATATCATACCTATTTCCACATTCGATTGGATTAGATCCCCTTAAAAACCTAAAAAATCGATTTATCATATGGAAGATAATTATCAAAACTTTTCTTAAAATGGACGAATTTATTTTTTTGAATATAGGGAATGGCACACAAGTCTATATTGGTAGAGACCCCTAGATTGGCATCCATCATTGGTATAAATTGTCAAAACCCCTCCTCCACTCACTAAAATATGAGGATTGGTATACTTTTAATCATATAGCAATTGCCCTCGCCTTTTTTGTGGTGAAATTGCATCTAAAAGGAGACATTGTTGAAGCTTGGCCAACATACATTCAAGGATTAAAATTATGCAATGTCGCTATCACTGATTATGAAGATAGTCTAATATGGACCCCGAATCCAAGCGGTTTATATGCTCATAAAGCAAGTTATCTGACACTTGCTGTTAGGATATTCCGACACATAGGAATAGTTAAGTTCAACTTGGTCTAGTATAGAGTTAGGTTAGCGTTAGGTAAAGTGTGTTTCTTTACCGTTGTACATTTTGTAACTTACAATCCGACGGTCACGATATGTAGTGATCCGACGGTTCATTCTCTCCTCGGTATTACCGACACTTGATCCGTGGCTTGACACCCGATTGGTCCATGAATTCTATTTAAAGCGCATGGAGGGTCATTTTTAGGTTCACCGTGCATGAGAGAAGCTTATGTAAATTTTCATTCTTTTATTAATAAATTGCGTGTAGTAGCCACGTTGGCGCAGGCCGTGGACTGTTTCCCTCTCTGAGGGTTTTAACCACGTCAAAATACTGGTGTATTGATCTGTGATCTGTTTGTGAGCGGTGTCCTTCTGGTGTTCTGTCTGAGGAACTTACCCTGTAAATTCCTACATGGTATCGAAGCTATTTGAGGGCCGCGTCCGTTGGTGATCCAAATCTGAAGCCGGTAGAACTGCATGCGGCTGTCGTTTCCTAGATCTACTGTTTCTGACTGCTTTCGGGCCGAGAGGACTGCTCTGTTGTGTTTTGAGCATCTGT
>APFE031167550.1:0-15056 GCA_000404065.3 Pinus taeda | reverse complement strand
GTATTGATCTGTGATCTATTTGTGAGCGGTGTCCTTTTGGTGTTCTGTCTGAGGAACTTACCCTGTAAATTCCTACACCTAACATCATCCTTGTAGCTCTGACATCCCACATAGCATCTAGGAGCCGTTGGCACATTCAGCTCAAGCATTTTGGGGAAAGCCTGCTTTCAATGTCTTCTGTTACATTTCTGGCTCTTTTTCTGTTTCCCTTCATATGAATGTTTTTTTCTTGATTTCAGTGAGTTATTGCTCTCGTTTTGATACAGAATAGCTTGTGCTAGCACCATTTCAATTTTTGTTAACATCTCACTGTTGTTGCACGCATGACATTATTTTTCATGAATGGTCGCCAATTCAGTGACCCATCTCACCCACATTCATGTTATTCCATTTTCTGAATATTTCATTCACCATTTGCATGAAAAATCATTCACTTATTCTTACACTTAGTATCACCATGAATTCACAATCACATTCACTTTTAGTTGCTCGTTGGCGAGTCTGGGTAGCCTTGGCCCAAACTATACCTCACCAAGATGACATTGCGTAATCCTAAGAGGGAAGTCTCTATCTTCCTCTTAGGAAATGTTAATTTCTACCCAATGACTATCCTCCAGTCTTGCATTGCACAATTCTAAGGGATAGTGACTGTTGGACCAAAAATTTGTGTAATGCAGTCACTAAGCCTGCAACCATTGCCATCTGAGATTGCACATTGTGTAATTCCAGCAATCAACAACTAGAATGGACTACGCATTGCATAGTTATAGTAGTCAATCAGCCTCCCATCAGCCTGGAATGTGTCTTTCATAGTCTTGACACTCATTCTCTTGACCTCCCAGCAAAAAGTGAGAAACCTTCATGATCAGTCACATAGGTATGTTGCAAGTCAGTTCTCAAGTTCATTTTGGTTTTTGACTGATGGATTTCTTGCCATGAGTGTTTCCATGTCTCTAGGTATGGTAAGTTTTCATCTTCCTCTCAACACTATAGGTACAATGGTTTCCAATAGAGCAGAGTCCAAGACACCATTCAGGTCGCAGTTGGGGATGCAGTCGATCAAGTATCTATGGACTTGGCTACCCACAAAGACATCAAGTTGTTCATAGATAAGGACATCAAGATATGACGGCAAAAACATCACAACAAGAAGCATCATGAATAATAGCTAAAGGTAGCATACCAGATGCAAAAAAAAAGCAAGAGGAAGGTTGTTGAAAACATAGAGGCAAAACAAGGTTGCAAGCTCAAGCAGATCCACTTGTGGTCAAAGAAACTTTAGAGAATCTGGCTATAAGGCGATGATGCGACAAGAAGATCATGTGAAGGCAAAGAATAATACATAGAAAGGGTTGTGTGTGTTGAATAAGCAACTCGAGGAAGAACATGAGATGCATAGACAAGCAAACGAGTTGCGCAAGAACAAGTACAACAATGGGCACAACATCCACTCACGGATGAAACTGTGCTCGTACAAGTTAAAGATCCATCCCAGTAACTGGCATGGAGTAGACATGGTGACTGGTGTTGTTGATCACATGCAAGGGAATACAGCAACATTCATTTCACTATGCACACTCATGAAATCCCAGCCATTCAGCACACTCACCAAGGCAAAGACAAGAAGCAAGTCCAGTTGGAGCTGAACATGTAGTTGACAGTTGATGCGCATGACCACCAGCACACACTAGAAGATCAACATGAACACTATGCATCAGTGTGTTTCCAGTTTTTCCGTGCTCAAAAGACCATGTGCATGCTAATAGACGAGTTGGATGGAGGATCCATACTAATGCACCCAGATGCAACAGAGGCAAGAGTTCGCTTCAGTAAGATGTCACCATGGAGCACATGCACACCATCACAGATGGCCAAGCTTGGCATCAAATCATCACCTTCACCATCACAATCATATCAAAGAGTTGGTCTCACCATGACGGACCAAGTGTCAGTGATATCTTGCATGTCTTGTTCAAGCCATTTTGTCTCACATGAGCACATGTGCATTGTAATGTAATGTCTTGTCAAGTGGAAGTTCAAGTGTCTATAGTTGGATGTAACAGTCATAGAGTAGATGAAGGGTCATGAGAGTAGATGAACTATCACAAAGGGGAATGTCAAGGGTCACCCCACCCTTTGCTATAAATTGAACCTCATAACTCATTATAAATGCTTTTGGTTAGCCAAGCTAACTGATAAGACTATCTTGGAGAAAGCTTGGATAGTATTGTAACAATCCTTGGCTTCTCCACTGCGCAGAGCTAGTACATCTCTTTGGAGGAGTAGGCGGTTGTGGCTATAACATTCAACTATCAGAATTAGTGGTTGGACATGGATGTCTTGTATGACTAGAACTTACGCTTCTTAATATAACAACAACTAGCATGTTTCATGCATATGTTTTATTGTATTATATGCTATCTAGTCTACTCTAAATGATATATGTATTGGTTTGCTTACGCATGCTTGTATAGCTATGTATGTATGTATGAATGAATCTTTCTTAGATGTGTTTTTGGTTTAACCTTCACTTTGGATTTCTTGTTAACTCGCCTTCCATGTTGTCATGCATCTTCACTTTTGTTTTCCCTTCTTAACTACATTCTATCACATGTTTCGAAGGGGTGCAATCATCTCAACCCCCGTGTGTTAGAACGTCTCATGCACCTTCCTTGGCTCACTACAGATGTCAGACACTTGCTATGAAAAGAGTTACCTTAGTTTCCTATGTGTGAAATTGTGGTCAAGGAATTACTGTACAACCCACTGCTGGGACTCCTCCACCAAATGGTCTGAGGTCTAATGGGACTTGTTACCGGGGAGACCCCCCTATGTGTTGGCGGGTCTAGCATTGTCAACACAAAACTATTGTGATTTTCTCCTATAAGCCCTTTTCTTCTTAGGAGTCCTCTTAAATGTTTATTCTATGAGAATCACTTTTAGTATCACTTTTGGTATTGGTTTGTGGATCTTTCTTTCTCATATTGAAAAAGGGAAAGTCTGCAGCTTGAGCTTCTAAAACTGTAGGGGACATACTTTCCCCTTGTCTCTTGATTTATTTGTCCTTTGGAATATGAGTTTGTAGCGATGATTGACTGAAAATTTTGTCTTTAACCTCTTGAAGTGTGTTCTCTTTCCACTATTCTTGATTGGGATATTGCTCTATCTTTGGCCTAGTTCTATGTTCATATGGTGTGGTCTTCTAATCAACTCTTAGTCTTGAAATTATCCCTAATGGATCATAAGACCATGTGAAGGTTAACTTAAATGTCAGTTGCTTTATTATTTCATCCACTTCCTTTGCTACCACTCTAGTGTTACAATATAAGGCCCATCATTTGCCTTCAATTTAAATTGTGCCTTCTCTTTACATGATACAAAATGTAGGTCATCCATGCTTAACATCTATCTAATGTATTCCAAGTCAAAAATCCTTATTGGTAAAAATATTGGTAATATATAGGGAGGAACCTCACACCCATATATTCAAATCTCTGTATAGTTTTGATAGAGATACTAGTATCCAAATTTAGCCTATTCCATAAGATGAAAAACCTTCTTGATCTATAGTGAAATCCTTGGTGTAATATCACTACTAAGAAGACACAAGGATGTATGTAAAAACTGATTCACAAAATTGTTGAATGAACAATCTTCTAAATTCGTTTTCACCAAAGAAGTCTAGTGGATGAATTATAGTGGACTTCATTTATTATCCATGTTATTTAATTGGAGCTTGAACTTGTCTACTTAATAAAATAACATCAAATATACTAAGACTGGTTGTTGTTTGAATGCACCTTCAACCTCAATTTTCAGAAATTTCTCATGAATAAGATCCCTTATGTGGGTAAAGGGCTCCCCGCTACAGTTCATTGTCGATAACAGGAGCCAAAAGAACCTCATTTCAGCAGAGGTTGTGAAGCATTTGGGCCTACCGACCATACCACATCGACAACTGTACACCATTGGGTGGCTTCACCAAGGACAAGATCTTCATGTGAGCCAGCAGTGTCACCTTCCATACAACATCAAACCCTTCATGGATGAGGTATTGTGTGACATTGCTCCCCTTGAAGTTTGTGATTTATTATTAGGACAACCATACTTGTGGAAGGGACATGTTGTGTATGAATCACGGCCCTGTGCTGTTATTGTTACATTGGGAAATAAGTTGTACAGGATACCAGAGGTAGCACTGCCTACCACCATCTCTTTGGTTACTACAAAACAATGTAGTAAGCTCATTTCCAAAACTAGGAAATTTATTTTCCTGATGATACGCCCTTAAGGAAAGAAGAAGATGGTGGCTGCGACCTTTAGACATGGCCCCTCCACACGGCAACTACAGATGGAAAAGGTCATGGAGGAGTACGAGGACATCTTCACCTCCCCCGCAGGGGTTCCTCTGCACTGTCAGGTCAAGCACTCCATCAATCTAACCCCAGGTGTGTTGCTACCTAATGGACCGAGTTCATCACCTTATGTGAGCCCAGTTGTGTTGGTACAGAAGAAGGATGGTACTTGGAGACTCTGTATTGACTATCGGGCACTGAACAAGATCACTGTCCATAATAGGTACGTGATCTCGTGGATTGATGACCTTCTGGCCCAACTAAAGGGGGAAAAATATTTCAGTAAGATTGATCTGAAGTCTTGATATCACCAAGTACCAATCGAACCCTCTGATGTGTGGAAGATTGCCTTCAAAGCCAAGGAGGGTCTTTTTGAATGGTTGGTTATGCCTTTCGGATTGACGAGTGCTCTTGCAACCTTCATGAGGCTAATGGATGACATCTTGCGGCCATTCACCAACTCATTTGAAGTGGTATACTTGGATGACATTCCGATCTTCAGCCAAAGTTGGGAAGAGCACCTCCATCACATCTGACAGGTTCTCCAAACACTGCGACAACATAAGCTATGTGCCAATTTGGATAAATGTACTTTTGGCATGACCCAGGTTCAGTATCTGGGATACATTATTGATGAACAAGGGGTTCATGTGGATCCATCCAAGATCCAAGTCATTCGGGATTGGCCATCTCCAACCACTCTGACAGAGCTCCACAGCTTTCTAGGTCTCTCCAACTTCTACCGCAGGTTTGTGTTGGGGTTTTCTCATATCACTTGGCCCTTGAGTCAGGTCACCAAGGGAGAGGTAAAAGAAAAATTATTTTGGTCTGAATCTCAACAGAAGGCATTCACAGAGTTGAAAGATCACCTCTGCATGGCACCAATGCTCGCGTTACCAAATTTGCAACAACGATTTGAGGTCGAGGCAGATGCCTCTGACTATGCTATTGGGGCAGTCCTCACTCAACACAGGCATCTAGTGGCATATCACAATGAGACACTTTCAGACACAGTCTGGAAGTATCCCACTTATGACAAAGAGATGTATTCCATTGTGCAGGCCTACTGAAAATGGAAGCTTTACATTTTGGGGAAGGAAACGGTCATCCACACAGACCACCAACCTCTACAGTTCATACAGACCCAAGGGAAATTGCAGAATGATCACCATCAGAAGTGGTCTACATACCTGCAACAGTTCCATTTGAATATCAAGTATAAGTAGGGCAGCACCAATAATGTTGCAGATTGCCTCAGTCAACCACCGATCATGGCGTTAACCACCATGCTCAACTCTTGTGGGCACAAGACTTCTGATTGGCCACTTCTCTACAAAAGTGACCCATAATTCAGCCACACATACCAGACACTCTTGGAAGGTCGGCATGTTCTAGATTTTCACCTCCATGATGCCCTGTTATGCCACCAGGGTCACTTTTGTGTTCCTTCAAGTGAGCATGCCAAGATTATTTGGGAAGCACACTATAGTCGAGCTGTTGGGCATTTTAGGGTCAGGAAAACAGTGGCAGTACTGTAAAAGTATTTCTATTGGCCAAAGCTTCGATAGGACATCAGGAAGTACATCAGATCATGTACTACCTGTGCCATTTCCAAACCGACCATTAAGAAGTAAGGCCTTTATACCCCACTTCCTACCCCTGGTCAACCTTGGGAATCCATCTCCATGGATTACGTGTCAGGCCTTCCTTCCATTAAGCATGGAAATGACTGTATTTTTGTGGTCATCGATAGGTTCTCAAAGATGGCCATTATGGCGGCCTGCAAGAAGAATATCATAGCAGAAGCCACTGCTAAACTCTTCTTTGAACGAGTGTGGGTGCACTTTGGGATTCCATAGTCTATCATCTCAGATTGGGACTATCGATTCCTCAGTACATTTTGGTCCAGTCTCTGGTCAATGCCACCAAACTCACTAAGTCCAGAGCCTTCCATCCTCAAACTGATGGCCAGACAGAGGTTGTCAATAGGATGATTGTATACATTCCGTGCATGTACAACTCAAAGCATCCACGCACATGGGACAAGAGCCTCCACTATGTTCAACACAGCTACAACCGAGCTCTTCACAGCTCGACTGGCCATAGCCCTTTTCAGGTGGGCTTGTGATTCCAACCAGTATGCCCCATTGATGTGGCCATGCCACTTGCAGCTACACACACAGATTTGACTCATGTCCAATCCGAAACAGACAAGGCAACTAGCTTCATTGAGCATATCCAACATATTCACGAGTAGGTCCATAACATTCTAGAGAAATCAAATTCCAAGTACAAGTAGCGACATGATCAACATCGGGTGCCACACAAGTTTCAGGTGGGTGACAAAGTATGGTTGCATTTGCAAAAGGAACGCCTTACCGGAGCCTATTGGAAACTGAGACAACTCCGATATGGTCCTTACACCATTACTAAGACTATGAGAGACAATGCATTTGAGCTCAACATTTCCCCATTCCTTTTCCTGCACCCAGTGTTCAATGTGGACCGCCTTCAGCCATACTTTCCACCATTACTAGACACATCCGACATTGCAGAACAACTCCACCCACAGAATTAAATCCTTATTGCATGGAACAAGCTACAACTAATCAGATCATGGACGCACAGATCAAGAATACTCTCCAACAGAATATCCAACTGTATCGAGTTGTCAAAGCAGGCCAACTCCTTCACCAAGGCAAGTGGCTCACCAGGGACCAAGTTCAACAGAAGTTTCCTCATCTCATGGAGGAACTCAATGTAATGGCAACCATTGCTTCCTAAGGGGGGAGGAATGATCCAGGTGGACATTGGTGGTCACTTTCCAAGTCCACTTGGACCCCCACCATTGTTTCTCTTAGCATTTTCAGTTTCCCTAATTGTAGCACAACTTACTATTTTTAGCAGTTTTTCGGGTCCTGAACTTCTAGAGCCATTTTGAGGCCCTAAACGACTTTTTTTTGGGAGAACTAGGAGCAACATGGGTCCATGGACTGATGTTGCTCTTCCCATAGTTGTATTTCTTGGATAGATCTTTCTAACGAGATATTGTGCACCTCAAACAGAGATCATATGCCAAAGTTACGACCCCACGAATTTGATGTACCAATTTACCCAAACAGGGCCGACATTTTGGTGTTTCATCTTCTAGGGTTAGGTTTTTGGATTTTTAGGGTTTTCCATGATTTTGCAGCAATAAATAGGCCTTTGAGCCTCATTGCAAGACAGTTCAGAGGCATGTAGCCACCACATCTCTTCTCAGAGATAAGCTAGCATTTCCCTAGCTAGTTTATTTCCATTACTGTTTGTAAGCATATTTCAGTATTTTACATTAATGAAATGAAGTATTATTTCCACTACATATTTGTGTTGATGGTTATCTTTGTAATTTGTTGCATTCTTGTTTAAATCCCGATCATCTGGGCTGCGATATATTCAGGAGTACCAAATCAAATGTACAAAGGCTTGACACAGATGGTCATCCTAATCATGGATCACAAATCTATATCTGTAGAACCATAAGTCTATATCTGTAGATGACTATCTGATCTATGTACATGTAATGAAAGTTTATAAGCTGAGCATGGGAATTCCTCCCTCAGCTAGTTCATGAGAAAAATTAAATTACCATGATGTGTTGTATTGTAATTGATGCAGGCCGCCTTCCATTTTGAAACTTCCTATCCTCATGATAAAGCATTTCACTCGACATAGATATTTACAATTTCATGCTTTAGGGGGAAATTGTTACAGATTCATTTGGGCATATCAACCCCAACTTACAGGTCAATCAGTTATTAGAGTTCATTAACCCCTAATACAGTTGTCGCATGCACTAAATAGGTTAATCATCAAAATACCTTACTCCCAAAGAAGTTCCATCATAAAAAGAATCCAAAATTTACTCCTAAAGAGATCAGCGCAGAAAGCCTTCTATCAGGCTACAATGCATTGTAGGGGCTACACTGACTAGGTACTATGCATTGCGCTTAGTCCCGCTTTACCCTGTGATGAGTGAACTTGGGCAATTTTCCATGAGGGTTTGAAGATTCCTTATCCACTGGAAGCCTCTAGAAGTTTCTCAAGTGCCACCTTCCCTCTAAGTTTTCCCTTGGATGACAAAAGGAATTAGGAAACATTAACCTCCTATCTCCCTCTTTCATGGAACTAATTTCTAAAAATGGAAAGGCATTCATCGTCGTCATTGATGACCCAACCTCCTTCACTCATCTAAGAGATATGGAGGCTGAAAAATATTGAGATGTTGGTGGTATGAGATTAGGATTGAGTGTAAGTATTGTGATATCATTGGAATGTCTTGCTTTCCATGAGGTGAAGAAGGATTGAATTGGAAGGATGACGCTGAATCGAACTCGCATTGGTTGTAATCTTTCCTCTTATCAATAAAGTTTTCGAGATTTTTCCCTTATTCTTGGGTTAATGTTAAATTCATTCATGTGTATATCATGCTTTTGATTCCGTGTTATTTATGAATAATACATCATTATGCTTTGATGGGTTTTTGCTTCTGTAAGTTGTGGAGGTACTTCTCAAGCGATTTAAGTATGGGAAGGAGCAATGAAATTGGTCAAGGGAGATAAGGAACAAGCGGAAGTTACAAGTAGGTTCTCTATCTGTTATCTTATCTATTGTTTATAGGAAAAATTAAGATCACTTTGACTGTTGTTTCTAGATCAGCTACTGGATCTAGAGGGTTAGACATTTTTAGAAACACTAAATATTTCGGAAAAACTAGTGATCTAGGATTTGATTGCAGTATATCTTGAGAGACAAGGAGACAAAAAATTCGTCAAGGATAGTGATGGATTCCGGATGGCATTCCAAGCTCAGTTCAATTTTGTGATAGGAGCACTAGTTTTGGTTTGATCATAATTTGGTGAGGGTGGAGGTGTTTAACCTCTAGATTCCCTTGGTTGTTTTTGGATTGGTTTATCCATGAGATCCTACATTCAGGCTTGGAATATTTCATGAGGGTGATTGGTTGAAAGAAAGATTTGGTTCATCCATGCCTACGGTTGAGTAGTACGTGGCAATTTAGAACTTGGTTAGATTTTCTTATGATTAATGAAAGATAAGTTCTCTTGCTTTTTCACTTGTTTATATGTGTATTTAATGACTTTTATATCTTTCTTATTTACATGGTTTTATGTTGGTTATAAGAACGGTTAATTCATTGGTTCATGTCACCGTTATTTCATGTATTTACTTGTAATTGTTGAAATGATGGATGAAAGACCTAATTGATGTTATAATAGTTCAAGGGAGAAGGTGGTGATCCTTTTTGTCATGTTTCATAAGAGTTTTTAGTCATTCATGCTCTATCTTGTATCCTAAACATTAGGTTACATTGATGCCAAGTGTTTGACATAATGCATATCCTAGTTGGGGATGGTCAAGCCTACTCCTGAGGTTGATTTTTGGTTTTCTTATTCTTTTCATCATTTCTTTGATGGATTCTGAAAGTTACAACAACTTCTGAGTAGAGGCAAGGATTATGGGCTAGAAAAGTGCCTTAAATTACACAGATGGTGACACAAGTCTACTGGGAAAATTATTTGGACGTTGGCTTGCAAGTCTATGAGAGTGTCCAAAGGTCCCTAAACACTAGAATTCCCATAGCATGACAAGGTACAAAGGTCAAGAGGTTTGAAATATAAGTGGGACCTAGGGGCAGGATGCGTGAGTGGCTAAGATGTCTCCTGGGGGTGTTGTTCATGATGTGGAAGGTATGGTTGATATGTTTTGTCAATTCCATTTCCTTAAGGTCACCGAATTTGAATCCCTTCATAGTGGCCTTTCGCGTCACATGTTTACCCTCATTGGCCAGTTACATGGGTAGATGTGGGGGGATGGTGGTTACAGATTGGTGTTAGAGCATGGCTATGCTCTCCTTGGATGAATGTGGTTTTCATGCATTCATGTAAATTGCACATGTGTCAGTCATCCTTGAATGATTGTTTCATATGCATGGTGTTGTTCATGGTCTTAATGATGTCACCATGGGTATAAGGATGTCATTGTGTGAAGTGTGTTCTCATAGGTGTATGATTGGGTACATGTTGTTAATGATTTCATATGATCTGTGTACAATGATATGCTTGTGTTGTCATTCATGAGGTGATGGTATGTGTTGTTGATATGTTCATGCGTTGATGATCAAACTCTAGCTAAACTGATGATTACATGTTTATATGCTTATGTATCATAGGTATATATGTTGTTTTGATTATGTATACATGTATCACACAGATTTGATGATATTACATATTAAATATCCTCCCTGAAATATGCTAAGGTACATTGGTTTATTGTGATTTAGCTTAGCTAACATAATATGCCTTGCAGGAGAAAGATCAAAATGGCTAGAAAGATGGTAGACTAGAAAGACACTCCCTATCAATGAGATGAGTAGCGTGGTGTTGGGATCTATTCTAATTTCCAAGATACTTTGAGAAGCTTGAAGGAAGAAATAAGGATTTGTAAGGCAGTGTTAGCTTGAGGGGGCTTAGACCCAGGTTTAGAGTTAGCTGTACTAACCAACAAAACCCTACACTACTAGCCCTTTCAGCAACAACCCAGTTGGCGTAGGCTACAGTATCAACCGAGGCAGTATTGGGGGATGCTAGAGCCAAGTTTCTACATCTAGAAGGATATGTGATATGGGAGTAAGTCATTTCATTAGTTTAGGACTTGAACTGACCTTGATGAACCATTATCCTCAAAATCCCCAAAATTAAAGAAATTTCCAATTCAACAAAGTTATGAGTTTCACCTAAGGGTCTAATCGTGCATAAAATAACATACAACAGTAGATCTAGATCTTAATAGTGTAATTAAGACAATCTTATAGATAAATGGTATTCAACTAAGCATAAATACACAAAACACATAAGTGTACAGTTTGGACACAAACTTGCTTCAAATACTATTTATTATTCCTAATCTTCAATACATATACTCTTATGACCCTGTGCGCATAGTTGTAGGGGCCTGCACACTCAGTTGTAGACTTACCAATGGCTCTACACACACAACAACAAGAGCCTTCCCCTTCACCCAGATACAAAAAGGAATAATTCAAACTCTAAGCATCAATTAATATTGAACTTATCTCACTTCTTAATGACTCCTCAATGACTCCCGTTTATAGTGTTTTCATTTCATTACCATCTCTCTACAAAATAAGCACTTTGACTTTCCTAAAAGCCACCTTGACTCTTAACAACCTACATTACTCATACTCTGCTCCTCAAAATGTGGAGAACTTATAATATCTTATCAAATTTTGACTTAATACTTAGCAAAACATAACCCCATGGATCCCATCCCAACAAGCCCCCAACACAAAGATGTGACTCATCTCATGTCACTCTGCTGGTATGTCTTCGTGTGTGCCTTGAGGCCACTGAATTTTGAGGAGCAGAGTGCGAGTAGTGCATGTTGTTAAGATTCAAGGGGCCTTTTAGTCAAGTCAAAGCCCCTTATTACATACAGAGATGAGTTGTATTAAGCTCTGCCCATGGTTCACGGACCATGGTAATGTAATGTAAACACTACAAAAAGGAGTCATTTAGGAGTCATTAAGTAGTTAAGTAATTTCATTGCTATGGTTGATGCTTAGAGTTTGGAATGTTCCTTTTTTTATTTGGGAAAAGGGGAAGGCTCTTGCTGCTCTGTGTGCAGAGACCTTGGTAAGTCCATAGTTGAGTCTGTGGGCCCTTGGAACTTTGTGCGTAGGGTCAGAAAAGTATATGTATTGAAAATGTGGAATAACAAAGAGTATTTGAAGCAATTTTTTGTCCCAACTGTATACTTATGTGTTTTCTATATTTATGCTCAGTTGAATTCCTTTTATTTATAAGATTGTCTTAATTGCACCATGAAGATCTGGATCTACTATTGTATGTTAGTTTGTACATGATTAGACCCTTAGGAAAAGCTCATAACTCTGTTTAATTGGAAATTGCTTTAATTTTGGGGAATTTGAGGTTAAGGGTTTGCAAAGGTCATATCAATCCTTAAACTGAAGAAACACCTTACCCCCACATCACATATCCCTCTAGATGCATAAACCTAGTTCTAGCATCCCCCAATACTGCATCAGGTGAGACTGCAACCTACACCAAGTGGGTTGTTGCTGAAAGGGCCGATAGTGTAGGGTTTTTTTGGTTAGTGTTGCAACCTCTAAAACTGGGTCCAAGCCCCCTCAAGCTAAAAATGCTTCTTTTTCTAGGACCAGGATCTATATGAGGATTGCGTGATGTGGCATCTGTGGATACCAACTAAGAAGGAAATTCAGAAGTGGTTAGATCAGAAGTTGCACAAGTTTGCAGCTCAGGATAATCAAAATTTGTGTCTATCAAAAGAAAGGTGGTTGCAGAGATATCTCTACAGAGAAGAGCACAAATTTTTCTTTTTATTATTTTGTTGTGAATTACATTAATGGCTATCCAAGTTAGCAATAACGAACCTACTTGGAATCACAACAATCCTATTGTGTGGACTCAAGAATTGGTCAAACACCTTGAAGGATCTTATTATAAAGTTGGAAGGGATGTTGATTACTATATTGATAATATCTTGGGTGGTTTCATCACTCAATTTGTAATTGATACATATGTGTCCTATAGCAAAGCTGAATTCTGATTCTTCAAAGGTCTGAGAGGTATGCACCTAAAATTCCTATAGACTTGCATTAAAATGTTGTCATGCGAAAAGGGGTAATTCCTTTACATTAATGTTTAGTAGAGGTTAGACTAGCTCTACGTGTAGTGGAGAGTGATTCAGAGTAGATCTAGACAAATTTGTTGGAAGTGAATACAATACTTTATTGGGAGAGCCTAGAAGTGAAGAAGAAAGAAGTAGTCCTAGTACGCCCAGAGGTGCAACATAGCCAGTAGATTAGGATACTTATAGAATTCCACATCCATCCACTCCACCTCCACCTTCAACTCCATCTCATAAACCTATGCCTCCACCTCCACCTCCACCTTTGCTATTTACTATGGCAAATATAATGAAAATGCCTGTATTTAGCAGTCATAGATCAGAGGATCCCAATCAGATTTGCTTTGTTACAGAAGCTGTGTGGAATGCACAATAGGTCAACGATGATGACATGAAGAAAGAACAACTCATTACATTGCTACAGATAAGAGCACTTACTTGGTTCATCAAATATAGTATGACTTATATGGCTCCTTTGTTAGCCGATGTTGGGTTGTGTTATATTCTTTCCACATAGTTAACAGGGGGTTTGAGGGGTACCCGTAACCCCACCTTATGCGGTTTTTGATTTTGGACCCTATGTTAGGCTGGGTGGACCCATCTATGGTTTTGTGCATGATTTTTGCACATGTTTTTTGTACGAGATGGTTTTTCGGTCCATGTTATTGGATGCGATGGTTTTTGGTCCATGGTATTAGATGCTTCGACATGTATAAATATGTATTGTAACATTGAAAGGAACATAATGAGAAATCAAGCTAGTAGTCCCGGTTTTGGGATCCAGTGGGAAAATCTTTGTGTATATGTGTTTTATGTGTTATTCTCTCACATTGTTTATTTTTCTATGTTTTAAAATTCCTATGCAGGTAATTTCTGTACGGGGTTAAAACCTACATTTGGTATCAGAGTTGTTTTTGGCTTCAAGGGGACACCTTTGTTGCTGAGGGGTTTCCCTCAGGCCTGCGGTAGATCCTGTTCAGTGGGGGGTCTACGAGATCGATTCTTGTGGTGAAAGAAGATGGGAAGTCGTGGAAAGATAGAGATCAAGAAATTTAATGGTGAGAGTTTTGAGTTGTGGAAACTCAAGGTGGAGGATCTGTTGGTGGATAAATATCAGTGGATTGTGGTAGATCCAGGTACTAAACCAACGGGAGTGACTGATGAAGAATGGGAGAAGCTGGATCGAAAGGAAAAGAGCACAATATGATTGTGTGTCTCAGATTCAATATTGTTGAATGTATCAGGGGAAGCTACGAAAAAGGCTTTGTGGGACAAGTTAGGTACTTTGTACCAATCTAAGTATCTGGTGAATGAACTGTTCCTACAGAAAAAGCTATATAACCTGAGGATGAAAGATGGAGACTCAGTGATAAAGCATCTGAATGCGTTTAATACTGTGGTAAGTCAGTGAGCATCTGTTGATATTAAAATTTCAGATGAAGCTAAGTGCATCAGTTTGTTGTGTTCTCTACTAGATTTGTGGGATATTCTAGTTATTGCAATAGGTAGCAATGCAACAACCTTGCATTTTGATGAAATAGTCTCATCCTTGCTGACGAAGGAGATGATACAGAAAAATATGGAGAGCCAGAATGGTGATTCCTTGTCTGTACAAGGACGGTCCCAGAATAGAAACAAAAATAAGTAATCAAGTGGGAGATCTAAATCTAGAGGGAGATCTAAATCTCCAGGAAAACCTGTAAAGATGGTGTGCTGGAAATGTGGAAAGGAAGGCCACTTCAAAAGGGACTGTAAATCTAAAGCTCTTGATAAAGGAAATGGATTTGATGATGCTCTTTCTACAGAGGCAAAAACCACCTCAGATGAAAGGTGGGGATGTGTACCTGGCTTCTTCAAGTACACATGTAGATCATTAGGCATGGTTGATTGACTCAGGTGCATCCTTTCACTTCACTCCCCATAGAGAGTGGTTCTGTGAGTATGAGAAATATG
>APFE031167549.1:53352-67060 GCA_000404065.3 Pinus taeda | reverse complement strand
TCATTCTTTTATTAATAAATTGCCTGTAGTAGCCACGTTGGCGCAGGCCGTGGACTGTTTCCCTCTCTGAGGGTTTTAACCACGTCAAAAATACTGGCGTATTGATCTGAGATCTGGTTGTGAGCAGTGTCCTTTTGGTGTTCTTTCTGAGGAACTTACCCTGTAAATTCCTACACAATCCTCATAGGCCTTCCTCTGACTTCTTGCACCACCTGTATAATTTGGATGATTATACAACTGATAGAACGTTGTCCCTAAACTCCAATATGACTGGGTAACTCTTAGTTCTGGCATGCATGATTTATTTATGGGTGAATCATCAGTTTACCGGTTGATTACTATAGGTAGAAACACTCTATATTGTAGGCATCATTACACTAATATACCTCCCACTGGTTCCTCCAATAGTTGGAACTAGTTTAATTGACTTTAACTCAATTAAATTGAATTAAATAATTACAACTCAAAATAAACTCAATTAGGGGTTATATAATGTAGGATACACTCTACATGACTCAAGTTAGACCCTTAAATAGAATTAATTGATCCAACTAAGTCAAATTAACTTAGTTAACTAATACAAGTTCTCATGAGATGTGGAATTACAATTTTATTCCCAACTCAATTCAATGATAAAATTAAATTAGGATTTTCTTGTTGCATTTCAACACTCCCTCTCAACAAGAAAGTGATTATCTGCTACCCTAATCCTGCCTCTATGAAACTGGAATTTTCATCTTGAGAATGCCTTTGTCAAAATATCTGCATCCAGTTCCTCTATATGAATGTACTCCATCAACATGATTCTCCTCTGCACACTATCTCGTAGATGGTGATACTAGATGTCGATATGTTGGACCGATCATGAAAAAATGGATTCTCAGAGAGTTTGATACAACTTTCATTATCATAGTAAATCACTGTAGGATCCATATGCTGACCAAATAACCCAACACATATATTCCTCATCCAGATAGCCTCACAAGTTGTTTGACTAACAACCATGTACTCTTCTTTTGCCCAACTGAGTGCAACTGATCTCTGCTTCCTGTTGTACAAAAACAATGTTGCGGACCCAATACTGAAGATCCCCCCTGATGTGCTCTTCTTATCAGATGGACTCCTTGCCCAATCTGCATCGGTGAACCTCATTCATGGGTTCAAAACACTGATTTCGAAATCAACATGAATGGGATTTATATGGAAAATAAATTGCAACCAAAGTCTAATAGTATTAAGAATTTTTCTTTGAGTAGAGAAAAATGGGCATTTTTTTGCTATATGGTTTATCATATAATCGTAAGGGCCCCTATATGCAAAGAAAAAAGTGAGATAATATTGGGTATTTTTCATATTATTTTCTTGATTGGTCCCATGTGTAGTTTTTTTCTTTGATCATAATAGGAGTGTCACAAGGGGGGTTAGTAGGCCCCAAAACCTGATGGTTTTTGGGTAGAGTAAAACCCCCAGAATGGGGGTTTTTTTGTGTCTATTTTATATGGCTTTTGTCACATGGCGTTTTTCCCATGGTTTTCTAAGTTTGGGTAAGTTAAGGTAGTAATCCAATTCAAGTAAATAGATTAGGGTTTTGGATGCCATATGATCTTATATACTATATAATAATTAGGGGAATTTTTAGGCAAAAAATGGGCCTCAAAACAAAAAATGTACTAAAAAAATTAACTTTAAAAGAACCGATAGCTTTTAAGATGATGATGTCATCCCTAGGAGAAAATGTTTTGGAGGGAAAAGAAGAATACTTTTTTTAATTGCATTTTTAGTATATGTCACTATAAGTTTACTCAAATTGCAAGTGAAGACACCTATTAGATGTGGAATTAAATTCCACATACAACACGTACCCACTCCACATACTTCTGAGTAGACCCGCATTGAAAAGAAATGAAAATACATGAAAAAGTGT
The DNA here is from genome assembly GCA_000404065.3 of Pinus taeda. NCBI lineage: Eukaryota > Viridiplantae > Streptophyta > Pinopsida > Pinales > Pinaceae > Pinus > Pinus taeda. Next base: position 65,136 of record APFE031167549.1, on the reverse strand, counting down.
GTTGAACGTGTTTTTTTGATGTATTTTCAATTTTTTTTCAATGTAGTCTAATCAAAAGTATGTAGAGTGGGTATTCAATGGACGTGGAATTTAATTCCACATCCCATGAGTGTCTACACTTGTAATTTGTGTAAAACTATAAGGAGATAAACCATAAATACAATTAAAAAGGTAGTTTCATTTTTCTTTAAAAATTCATAATTATTATTTTATTATTTTAACTATTATTTTATTATTCTCCTTAGGAGACCCATTTTAAACCTCAAAATTCCCATAATGGATGATGAAAGTTAGATATGTGGCTCTAAACATATGTTGGCTTTCCTAGTTAAGGGCTTCGAGGATAAACATCTGATTATTATGTGTGATTGTTATTATTTAATTTTCTATTTATAAAATATATGTGTGCATAGGTTTATTGTAAATGTTTAAAACTTACAAGAAAATTGTATAATCATTAGGGTATTTTTGAGTGGTCAATTTTCACCAATTGGCTCTTTTTCAATATTTTTCTCAAAAAATAAATTTTCTTCTAATAAATTTTTTAAGTTTGCTTATTTTTAACATAAATATGCTTAGATTGATGACATTCACCAAAATTTAAAAGGATTTATAGTAAACGATATTTTATATATATTTGTTTACATTATCTACATGTGTGATTTAATAAAACCAAAATATTCACTTGAGAATGTTATACATAGCTATATATTTCATTCCATTTAGTTTTCCTTAGTATAGCATCGATGTGGCAGGTGACATGAACTAAGGACTAGATATCCAAAAGTTATAATTGCTTCCTTGCCATGCACTAACTTGGATGGTGCATGCTTGGTGACAGATTATATGTCATGAGGTATGCATAAAGAACCATTATGATATTCCTATCAAAATTAAGCCTATTAGTAGCAGGAATATTTGGTAGTCCGCGCTCTAAAATATTATTGAATGCTTCCATGTTTCCTTTTGTTTATGGGTGGTAATAATAATATCATCTTGATGGTCCATGAATTCTCAGACCACTATGGCCATGAGAGCCTCAATAAAAGAACTTGTTAGGGTCTATAGATAGCCAAATGTGGTGACAATATTCTAAACACAACATCATAACCATCTTCCTAATATAGTCCCTTGTTATTGTTACCTCTAGCCATCAAGCCAAATAATTTATTATGGAGATGATGTAGTAAGCCCCTAGGTCATGTATAGGAAGATTCATCAACCTAATGAAGTCAATAGTACATTGGTCAAATGCCTCCCTAGCATGATTACTTGAGATAGTATCTCATTACAGGTAGAATATCAAGTAACCCATTGACATGCCACAGTTCTAGGCACATTGTATGGAATTTGTAAAAGATGCTAGCCACCAAATTTTACTATTGAGAACCTCCATGAAAGTTTTATTTCCACCATAGTTACCTCTACTCTTTCCCTCACGCACCACCAATAACATGTATATGGAGAGTCATTTCAAAGTGGATATGGATGTAAGTGGACATGCTACATGATTTGTCTTGATTCAAGCGAACAATCTAATGCACTATAATTTTGAAATGATTCATGGTGGAACCCTAAACTACCCCAAATATGAAAAAGAACTTAGATATTATTTGTTTTAAGATATTAAGGAGTGGAAGCACTATCTAATGAAAAAGCAGAACATCATTGACATTGATCACCAACCACTACAAACATTAAAAGTGGATGGGGTTTTTACAAAAAAAAATCTAATCATCAAATATAAGAAGGGTGGCACTAATAACTTGGAAAACATGCTTTGAAGGCCACCTACATCCAAGATCACAATTTTGGGAAAGTTTATGCACATGGATCCTTTCACCCATGATACATACAAAGAGGCATATACAAAATATTAGGACTTTAAATAGGTGTTCAACAGCCACATGGCCAAGTTCATGTAGAATAAGGTGATGTTAAGGATCTGAAACCATCTCTAGGATGGGTTTCTCTACAAAATAGACAGGATTTATGCCCTTAAAATAAAAAATTTTAGTTTATTAGAAATACTTACACCTCCAACAAAGTTTTAAGGCATATTGATTTTGAAAAGATAATGACTAATATATAGAGGTGTGCGTATTGGCCTAGAATGCAAGAAGATGTAGCTCCATTTATTAGAGAGTGTATATTTTGTTGTACCAACAAAACTAGTAACAAAAGACAAGGTTTATACCATCACTTACCAATGCCTTCTAAAAACACAAGGGATTTACTGAATGAACCTCTGACATATCAAATGTGTTCATGGCATACTAAACAATACCCTTAATTTTACTACATATTAGAAAATACCTCTAAAAATCACATTATCTAATCCCCTACCAATACGACCAAATACACCTTCCCAATTAAAAAAACTATACTTTCACTAGATATTGTAGGTATCCATTTTTTTATTAATAATTTTTATACCCCTTTATATTTTTCATTAAATTTGAGCTCCATTTTCTTATACCTTCCAATATAAAATTGCCTTACCCCCTATTATACGCTCAATATATTATGTTATTTTTTCCCCAATATATATCCCCCAACATGAATGCATGTGGTATGTTATTTCTCCCCTCGTGAAGCCCACATGACTAGACATTGGGAGGGTATATCAATGACCTTGATGACGTGGTTAGCCAAGAACTAGAAAGGGACTTGACTATCTATCTATGGTAGTTAATAATTTTAGCAAAATATGCATTTTTATGCCTTGTTCAAAGACTATTAAGGGATAATGTGTAACACAAATGTTCTTTGAAAATGTTTAAGATCACTTTGGAATACCAAGGAGTGTCACCTCATATAGAGCTACTAGGTTTTTCAATGCCTTTGGAATACATTTCAAGAGAAAATTGGACACCAAGTTGAATACATCAATAAATTTTCATCCGTAGACATATTGGTAGATATAATTAGGGAATAATAGACTGGTTCATCTTTTGAGGGGTTACAATTAGAAGCATCCAATGATCTAGATGAAAATTTGATTTATATTCAACACTCTTATAATAGAGTAGTCAATACTTCTACAAGTAATTCCTTTTTTGAATTTTTTCTGGGTATTTTCCACCTTTTCCCTTATATGTTTATATATAAAATAAGGAATATGAGGAAATACATTAAACAAAAAGAATATGAATGCTAAAAAAATCATTGACGAGATTAGGGAGATCCATTTTCAAGTATATGGTACATCAAAGATGCCATAATAAAAGTAAAAGGCTTGAAATTTTCCACACATGGTTGATAAAACATTCAAAGTGGGTCACAAAGTTTGGTTGTCTCTTAATAAAGAAAAGTGGCAAAGTTATGGTAAGAAGAGAAAGGATTTGTGGTATGGGACTTTTTAAGTGTTGGAAAAGGTGGATGATAATGTGTACACACTCAATTTTCTCCCATATATTCACATTTAATTAGTGAATGTGGAGAATATAAAACTCCATGAACCTTTTATGTTGGATTAGAAAAATAATGAGCACATCTTACCTACCATAGAGGACTCAACAATAGGAGCATAAATAGAGTTAGAGGAAGATATTCTTTTACAAAAGAAGTCCATAACAAACAAATAGGGGCATGTGAAATTTGAAAGGTTGGGTTGAAAGGATAACTTTTAGGAAAGGCCAAAATGTACTTTAGGGAGGAGGAAGACAAAAAAAATCTAACCTTCCTATAATGGATCATTGTATAATTTATTATATATTTTTGTACTTTCCTAGTAGAAAATTTGAAATTTTTAGCTTTTAGGGGCCATTTAAGGTGTAGGTCCTACTTTGGAGAAATTTCATAAAAAAACATCCAAATCGCATTTGATGCCTTGAACAACAATTTTTGGGGTTAAAATTCCAAATTTTATCTCTATTCCTCTTGACAGTGTTATACACTTAAAGAGCTTTCCAATAGGCGTGAAAATCACCTGAATCACATCTTGTATTTGAAAATTATATTTCTAGTAGGTTGATATAACTTGTTGATCACGGTGGTACCAAGTGGATGCTATGCAAGCTTCCATTACTCATGAATGTGGATCTATCCACTTGTTAAATTTAAAGAAGATTCTAGAAGGTTCAAAACCTTAACATTGATTTGAGAATGAGACATACAAAATATCCAACCCTTACCCTATAAAGTCATCAAGAAATGTGAATTATTGTGGCTTAAGATGAAGGTGTTTCCATTCTTATTATATTGAGTATTAAAGAATGAAGAGTGGGATATTAAATAGTAATAGAGGAAGAATATTGAAAAAGGAAGGAGTTCCATTCTTATTGTATTGAATATTTGGGATATTAAAGCATAATAGGGGAAGAAGGAACTGTAACGACCATATTGACCCCAATATCCATGACATTTCCATAATGACTCTAGCTTTCTTTGTATTAGCATTTCAAAACAAAGGAGAAAATATAGGAGCATATACTTCACCTTATGGTTTATTTTTACTCATATTAAATTGCCTCACCTTCCACTTGAATTTTTCTCAAATAAAGTTTTCCCATGATTCTATGAATAATTTGTTATCATTTCAACTTCAATTTATTTTATATTTTTTGTATTAAAATTAATAGTATTAATGGTACGTAATAAAAAATCATAAAAATTAAACATCAAAAAATTATGAAATTGTTATAATGAACAAATTAAAATATATAAAATCAGTTACATATTAAATATTTCAACACTTAAATTAAATTAAATTAAATTTTAAAGATTTATTTAAAAAAAAAGGAAAAAACCACTAACCCTATGGCTTCTCATCCCAACCTTTTATCCTTACACCTGTTTCTACCCACCCCATCTCGTGCTTCCTCCACTATCCACAACCCGTCCTTAACAGTGATGACACCACCCATTTTGCTGATATCCTCCATCTGCAATTTCAATTCTTCATCACTCGAGCTATGGTTCAAGTTTAGAATTGATCCACTCTAAATGAATTTTGAGTCAAATCTATAGCTATAGTAATGCAACACTTTATTAATAGATCAAGTGTGCCATGAGGAGAGATGGGGTTGAATTTTCAATTTTCTTTTTGTATCCTCCATGTTTTCACCTTTACTAATTTTCTAACTGCACTCTGGTTCAATTTTATAGAGTCATCCCTGAAACAATTGAATGCTTCAATTCACGAAGTTTGACACCTACAAAACAACCAATAGGAATTTAGATATGTATTCTAGTAGTCCATGTTAGCTAGTATATGCTTTTGTGAGTTATTATAACTTAAATGGACATCTAGCAAAAAAACATTTCCCCTAGCTTTTTTAATGAGACTTCTAATAAATAGGCTTAGAAGAAAAGCCTATCGAAGCTCAAGAAACATTCAAGAAGACATTTAAAATATATATATTATATATATATAATATACTATATCATAATATATATATATAATATATAATATATAATATATATATCTAATATATATATATATATATATATATATATATAATATATATATAATAGACATATTATATATAATATATATTATATATAATTACTTTAGGATGGTTGTGGCTAGGATTCTCTGGAGGGACCCTAAACAAATTTGTCTAACTACCAAACAATTGTGATAGTTATGGTTCTTGGTTCTCCCCTTCCATGGAGATAAATGGACTCTCTAGGACGGGCGGGGGGGGGGGTTGTTGTTCTTGTTTTTTCCAATTCCTTTCTAGAGAAGAGGGAGAAGAGAGATGACCAAGTAAAAAGTGTAGTTGTACGCCATAAGTGGAGAAAAAATATTGATTTGGGATAGATCCAATGGAAGGCTCCACACAGACAGGAGTTTGTAAAAACTTCTGACTTGACCTGGGGAAGGTCTTGAGGTCTACAAGCTAACCTGGGCTAGTCACTGTCACAAAAATTCTTTGGTAGTTGGGGAAGCTCAGGGGGAGATTCAAACGTAATTGTTGATCTCATTGGAAGTGTGGAGGGTGCTTTTCCAATTGAGTTCCTAGACTATATAATTAAGCTCAGAGAAGTACTTTAATTTTGCTTGTTTGTAATTAATTTCTTGTGACTCTAAGAAATGTATGTCTGAGCTCAAATATCATATTTGATTCCTGTAAGTATATTTGATGGAATTCATGATAATAGATGTTTATGTGTTCTAGAAAAACAAAAAAAATGAATATGCTAATAACTGTGTTAGAACCTTGCAAAAATAACAAGACTAACAAGTAGTACTAGGTTTGAGTGTAGAGCATAGAAGCAAACACTATAGAATAAGGCAAGAAATGGGGATTGGTAAATTGGTAACTAGAAATAACATGTAGTCAGGTTAGGTTAGTCTAACCAATGGGTGAAAACCCAACGGCTAGATAGTCTAATACCCTACCCAATATATATATATATATGTACATTTGTCCATAATACAAGTGTTACACATTGAATACAAGAACATTTAATAAATGGTGTGTGATGCATGACCAAATAGAGGGAAAACATGTTATAAACTGAACCCAAAATTATAAAACTTAACATTGCAATAAATTATGGCGAGGAGTAACGAATAATCCAACATTGTGACAACTCATACATTTACTACAGAATAAAATTACGAAGATTGAAAAGAAAGTGCTAAGGGTTACAGTCAATCATCATCATTTGCAAAACTTTTTTTTTAAACTTGTAATAGAAACCTTAGATCTAAGAGATTATATGTCATAGAAAAGGAAGCATTGTACTATTAATATTACACAAACAAATATAAATTTCAATAGAATGGGAGCACTACTAAAAAAGAAACTTAACGACATGATAAGCTTGACCTGTAATTTACTATGAGTCATTACCTATAAGAGACCAGGAAATTACTTAGTCGGACTACAATCTACTCGAAAGCCGACTGACTTTAGGGTCCTCTTAAACCTGGAGAGATTTTATGAAAATTTAAAATTCATATGAATAGGGGATGAGCCCTGAAACTAGAAATATATGATGTCTTATAAGACAATAAACCTGTCGAGTTGGACTTTGAAAAATTTCAGGAGAACCTGGGAAGGAAAGGCAGCTAGTTCTTTCCTAAAAATGAATAAAGCTTGAATTGGGCCAAACAACCGAATTGAGAAGAAGTCTATACCTGCGAACACCTAGATGTCAGATGGTATATATATATATATATATAATATATATATATATATATATATATATATATAAATATATATATAATATATATATATTATATATATATATATATAATGGGAGAACTCTAAATTGCTAAAAGAGGCAAAAGTTACTTGAGGGAAGGTTGTTACTTCCATTTCGAAAGCCAAAATTTATGTATTAGGAAGAATCCTTTAGTTCTCACATTAAATCCAAGGAATTTGTAGCTATGAGGTTATGAGAATGTTGTTAATTACCTGAACTATTTCTATGCAAAATTCCTATAACCGAGTTTGTCAGCCATAGAATTTAACCTGCTAATGGTATAAATTCTAGATACGCTCAACTAGTATGAAACTTTAGCAATAGTCTCTAGTAACAAAAATGAGATGGGCCATAGGAAACTATAGAACCTTACCCACATGGCTAATCTGATGTCCAGTCCTTGAATCAAGGCCTTCTGTGTGCAGGAATACAAAAGAAGAGTACTCAGTTGCATATTGATGCCATGACACAAAGCGATGAAAAAATGAAAGTCTTCGGCAAGGGTTTGGGAGGGTATTACCCTAACTTCCCTTCAAACCACTTGAGATGTTATATCAGTAGTAGGATCAAGGGAGAGAAAGATTCCATGTATCCAATGCATAAGGGATAAGAGGGTTTCAAGAAGTTGCATAAAGCCACACCTCCCTAGTGTTATGTCCTTGGTTTAATTTTAACCATCCTAGGTTGGAACCGAAAGTATTAATTATTTTTTTAACCTCTTGTAAATGAGTCTATAAATGTTAAATTACCCCTTATGCTATAATACAAGCAGGGCACATAACAACCTAATATCACATATGTAAAGATGTTGAACCTTAACATAATGACTACGACCACACACACACACACACATATAGACACACACACACACACACACATATCAACAATGTCTACCCAGGGTGTCATGTTCCGGAACCTGTATATTGTATTTGGTGGTAAATACAGTTTTGTTTTGTTTTTTTTTTTTATATGGTTGTTGGGAAAGAATGGTATTTGTAGATGTTACAAGTGGTATTAGAGCCTGATTACAAAGTTGAGGCCTAATTGGGAAATTGCGAATTAAAAAACGTATTAATGTTGCACAGAGGTAGCACAACAGTATGAGAAGGGGAGCTAAAGTCACCCCAGGAAGGCGACCAACAGGAGGAGTCGGGTTTGAGCCTCACACAAAAATGTGGTGCAACCAGGTGAAAATACTCCTAACGCAAACAAACTTTTTTTTAGAGGCATTCCAACAAATACAGGTTGAGATGACAAACCTGATGGCTGATAAATGAAAGATTGAGGTTGGAACAAGAAAGGATTGTGAAAATAATTTCAAATAGCTAAAATCAAAGGAATACAAATCCCAGCCCAGAGAATGGGAATTGAGTTGAGATGCAGCAACAGGGAGAGGACCACGCAGAGTTTGAAGGAGATTGAATCGATAATGAAGAGGAGTTTGAAAACAATTAGGGTGGGAAGGAATCTAAGAGGCAAAAGGTTGAACTCCGAGGGAAGTTTAACAATATTAAACCTCCAACGTTCGATGGAGAAACATAAGAGGTCTCTGAAGCATGGTTAATTAACATGAATAAATATTTTTAGATCTATGATTATGATGACAACCTAATGGCTAGATTAGAAATTTATCAGTTACAGGGTAAAGCCACCTTATGGTGGGAAGAAAGTAAAACGGTTTAAGGAATTGATGAACAAGAGGTAATTCAAAAACATTTTAAGGACATGTATTTCACATAACATTTTTATGATGAAAAAGTGAAGGAGTTCCATGACTTGAGGTTGGGACAACAAACTATGGACGAGTTTATCACAAAATTTACTTTGCTATTAAGATATGTCCCTAATATTCGAGAGGCAAAGGCCAAAGTACATCGTTTTACCAGTAGTTTATCAGCCTTCATGAAAGAGAGACTAGAATTTGACAACCCAAAAATGATGGAGGAGGCTATCTAGAAGGCTTGAATCTACTACCAACATATGAAGAAAAAAGGGGGATCCAATAGAGGATGGCCAAACAAGAAGGAGCAAAGAAATTTTCAAAACACTAAGAATGTTGAAGCTACTTAAAATAAAGTTGTACACAAGAAACAACTGAACGGACCTCCTGAAAAGAGTCAACATAAAAATCGAACACAAAATGAAAAAAGACATGGAGGAATCAAGTAAGTTGGAATCAAATCAACGAAAAAATCCTCCTTTGCAATGTTAGGGATGTGGGGAACCCCACTACTATGAAAAATGCCCTCATGGTACCAGAGTGGAACCAACTACTAATATTCAGGAAGCCTCTACATTGGGGAAGGTGGCAAGGAATATTCTATGAACAATAAGCCGAGTACCAACTGATGATGGTGGAATTGAAGGTAAATTAGCTAACCAATCTGTCTCTATTTGTTGGGCTGTGTTATATTCTTTACACATAGTTAACAAGGGGTTTGAGGGGTACCCGTAACCCCACTTTATGGGGTCTGGGGCAGCGCCCCGGAAAATTTTGGTTTTGGACCCTATGTTAGGTTTGGCGGACCCACTTATGGTTTTGTGCATGATTTTCGCACATGTTTTTTTGGACGCGATGGTTTTCGGTCCATGGTATTGAACGTGATGGTTTTTCGGTCCATGTTATTGGATGCTTCGACATGTATAAATATTTATTGTAACATTGAAAGGAATATAATGAAAAATCAAGCTGGTAGTGTCGGTTTTGGGATCCAGTGGGAAATCTCTGTGTATACGTGTTTTATGTGTTATGCTCTCACATTTTTATTTTTCCTGTGATTTATAATTCGTATGCAGGTAATTTCTATATAGGGTTAAAACCTACATTTGGTATCAGAGCTATTTTGGCTTCAAGGGTACGCCTTTGTTGCTGAGGGGTTTCGATCGGGCCTGTGGTAGACCCTGTTCAGTGGGAGATCTGCGAGATCGATTCTGGTGGTGAAAGAAGATGGCGAGCAGTGGAAAGATAGAGATTGAGAAGTTCAGTGGTCAGAATTTTGCGTTGTGGAAACTCAAGATGGAGGATCTATTGGTGGATAAAGATCAGTGGATCGCGGTAGATCCGGGTACTAAACCAACGGGAGTGACCGATGAAGAAAGGAAGAAGTTGGATCGGAAGGAAAAGAGCACAATACGATTGTGTGTCTCGGATTCAGTATTGCTGAATGTATCAGGGGAAGCTACGTTGAAGGCTCTGTGGGACAAGTTAGGGACTTTGTACCAATCTAAGTCTCTAGTGAATAAACTATTCCTGTGGAAAAAGCTGTATAACCTGAGGATGAAAGATGGAGACTCGGTGACAGAGCATCTGAATGCGTTTAAAACTGTGGTAAGTCAGTTATCATCTGTTGATATTAAAATTTCAGATGAAGATAAGTGCATCAGTCTGTTGTGTTCTCTACCAGATTCGTGGGATAGTCTGGTTATTGCAATAGGTAGCAATGCAACTGCTTTGCAGATTGATGAAATAGTCTCAGCCTTGCTGACGGAGGAGATGAGACGGAAAAATATGGACAACCAGAATGGTGATGCTTTGTCTGTATGAGGACGGTCCCAGAACAGAAACAAAAATAAGTAATCGAGTGGGAGATCTAAATCTCCAGGAAAACCTACAAAGGTGGTGTGCTGGAAATGCGGAAAGGAAGGGCACTTCAAAAGGGAGTGTAAATCTAAAGCTCCTGATAAAGGAAAAGGATCTGATGATGCTTCTTCTGCAGAGGCGAAAACCACCTCAGATGAAGGTGGGGATGTGTACTTGGCTTCTTCAAGTACACATGTAGATCATGAGGCATGGTTGATTGACTCAGGTGCATCCTTTCACTTCACTCCCCATAGAGAGTGGTTCTGCGAGTGTGAGAAATACGATGGTGGTGATGTCTTCTTGGGGGATGTCAGGAAGGCTATAATCATTAGTCGTGGAAAAGTAAAGTTGAAGTTGCAAGGTGGAAGGGTTAGAACACTTATGGGTGTTCTACATATTCCTGCATTGGCTAGAAATATGATTTATGTAAGCAAGTTGGATGATGTAGGTGTAAAAACAGTGTTTGAGAAGGATACCTGGAAGATGGTTCAGGGAGCACTGGTATTGATGCGGGGAGTTCGGACTAGAACTCTGTACAAGCTGCAAGGTAGCATTGTTGTTGATGGGTGCAACAATTCTGTGGTTCCTGAAAGTGGAGCAGAAAATCTAGTCATCTCTGGAGAGAGGACCATGTTGTGGCATCAAAGGCTTGGAAATATTGGAGAGAAGGGCCTTCGAATACTTCATGGTAAAGGTATGGTTAAAAGTATGAGTAATAGCTCTCTGGATTTTGATTTCTATGAAAATTGTGTATATGGGAAGCAGAATCAGGTGAGTTTCCCCTGTGGAAGTAAGAGGGCAAAATAGATATTAGAGCTTGTGCACAGTGATGTGTTTGGACCTGTGAAGGTTCCATCACTGGGTAAGTCTCTGTACTATGTATCATTTATAGATGAATTCTCAAGGAATACATGGATATATTTCCTTAAAATGAAATCTAAAGTCTTTGATAGGTTTAAAGAATTTAAGGCTCTGGTGGAAAATCAGACAGAGAAGAAGATAAAGGTGTTGAGGACAGATAATGGTGGAGAATTCTGCAGCAA
>APFE031167549.1:16158-48155 GCA_000404065.3 Pinus taeda | reverse complement strand
TTTTTTTTTAATTTTTTTTTTTTTTTCGAAGAAAAAGCGAACTTTTTATTGAAGAAATAAAAAGTTACATTGCAAATGCATCAACATCTCTGTTTTGAACTGTAAGACTGCTTTTGTTATCAAAGCAAAAACCATCCTACCTTCAACAAAAAAACCAGCAGCTCTTTGGGAGAGTCGCTGTGAAACGTTTTGCCTTCTAGACTGTTCAGCCATAAGCCGTGACAGCCCTTTCCAAAAGGGCAGCAAACCATCTGATAAAGTGGGTCTCCTCAGATGAGGAAAACAACCCTTACAAAAAATATAATTATGTACTGTGATTTAACGGTTTACTCTTACATTGCCAAAAATAAACAGAGACTATGTAAAAGTATGACAAAAAAAGTTTTTATGCTTTATGCTGTGACTGCAGTCAAGATAACAAGGAATTAGGCGACTGCTCTGATATGCTGATCTGTCCATAATTTTCTTCTACTATTTTCCAGCTGCCCAGATTTTGTTGCAAACCTTCCTTAGGAAGTTTGTCGGCTGAATCGTTGAGATCCCTGTAAATATGACATATAGGAAAACTGTTAAATTTTTTTTTAGAACCTGTATTTCTTCCAGAAATGGTTTTAAAATTTGATTTTTGCATGTACTATGTCCATTAACCCAATTGATGACATTTAATGAATATCCAAAGATCTGAATTGTGAGAGTGTTCCTTTGGATGAGCCAACATAGGAGAAGTTTCAACGCTGACATTTCTGCGAAGTTATTTGAGCCAGATCCTAATCCAACTGAGGCTTTTAGAAGTTGTTCTACATTTTCATGAATGAGTAACCCTGCTCCTACCCTATTGTTCTGCGAGGCACCGTCAAAGAAAACCCAGGGAATGCCCTCTTTTATTTGAATGTCTTTGACTTGTCTTTGAGATTTGTTCTCCTCTGGTTCTGGGATGCTAGAGTAGATAGAAACACTATGGATTGCTGTGACTGTCAACGGAGTTTCCTTGTCCTGAAAGATACTTTTGTTTCTAGCTATCCATACCCCCCAACTGATAATCAGGGGAAGATTCCACATATTTCCTTCAAGATATTGTTGCCACCATTTTGTCCATACCTCGGTCAAATTTTCACCTGCCCATTCGACCCTTTTGTTTAACAATTTTCCTACCTCCCCCCATATCTTTTTGGTTTCTGGGCAAGTTAGGAACAGATGGTTGATGGATTCAGCTTCGGATTTGCATAAGGTACATCTTCCTGGGCCATGCATATATCTTGACTGCAGAATGTCCCAAGTTGTGATTTTCCTTTTTAAGATGCACCAGAATAATAGTTTAGCCTTTGGTGGACATTTGAGTTTCCATAGGTGTCTTGTCCACCATTCAGGAGGTCCCCATCCTTTCCTGGACATGAGGAATTTATAACCACTTTTTGGGGAGTAATCTCCAGTGTCTGCATGGGCCCAGATTAGTTCGTCCAAGATGTCTTTCAGTCTGACATTTGATCTAGAGAGTTCTTGAATATAAATATTCCATTCATGTCTCCATCTTTGCTCTAAGTCCAAATCTTCTCCATTTTTCCAGGCCTGTCCCCATATGGATGAATGTCCAATTTTTTCCACCTGATATAAGAATAGAATGCCTTTGTTTTCTAAGTGATGGACTAAACCGGGAGATAGTGCATAATTTTCATTGCATCCAACCCATGGGTCCTTCCCTATCTTCACGTTCCGTCCATTTCCAATCTTCCATGCCAATCCTTGTTCAATCACTTTGAATGACTCCACAAATGATTTCCATATCACCGAGACATTCTTCTTGATCTTTGCTGGGTTCCTGATCCATTCTTCTAAAGGTACCAGGTCTATATATTTCATTTTTATCACTCTTGTCCATAGATTTTCCATCTTTATAAGCCTCCAGCCTGATTTGGCTGCCAGAGAAAGGCTGAAATTAGGGAGGCTTTTTATCCCCCACCCTCCCCAATCTTTAGGCCTTGCCACTTTCTCCCAGGCAACCCATGGAAGAACAAAGTTCTCTTTAGAACCAACCCAGAGAAATCTGCTACAAATTCTCCTTATTTTCTCCAGGATACCTTTAGGAACCCATGTTAATGCTGCCCAGTAGACTGGAATGGCCAGGAGCACTGATTTGATTAGAGTCATTCTCCCTGCTCTGGAAAGCCATTTGTAGCTCCAATGAGATATTATGGCTTCTATTTTAGCGGTCAACCAGTTCCAGTCCTCTTTCTTGTAGGCGTTGGGTTTCAACCAGAAGCCTAAATACTTAAAGGGGGATTGCATGTTACTTGATTTGAAGGGAAAAGAGAATAGATCTGAGCTCTTTCTTGTCTGTTTAGGCCTTCCACTATTGACTAGGATTTCCTGGAGTTTATCTGCATTCCAGTTGCTTTCAAGAAAAGATCAAACATGTTTCTTAATTCCTTTATTTCATTAGAAGCACCATTTGTGAAAACCAATATATCATCTACAAAAAGAAGATGAGATATATTCAGGTTAACCGCTACTTCTATACCTCTGACCTTACCTTCCCTTTTGGCCTTTTGAATCAGCTGGCTTAAACCTTCTGCAACTAAGAGAAATAACAGAGGAGACAAAGGGCAGCCTTGCCTCAATCCCCTCTGTGCTTTGAAAAAAGGAGTGGCTGCACCGTTGATGAGAATTGCATAACTGACGATTGTGATGTAGCCCATTATCCAGCTGATAAAAAATTCACTTTGAATCCTAGCTGAGTTAAGAGCAGATAGATATATATCCAATTTATTCTGTCAAATGCTTTTGATAAATCAATTTTTAAAATAGCACCCTTCCTATTCTGCTGTTTTACACTGTGAAGTACCTCCTGAGCCACACCTATAGCTTCATGGATTTGTCGACCATTAAAGAAACCAAATCGCTCAAATGAGATGTGCCTTGACAGAATTGGTTTAATTATGAGAGAAATCACTTTTGCAATTATTTTGTATATACTATTGCATAATGAAATAGGCCTGAAGTCTTCAAAGGTTTCTGGAGCTTCCTTCTTTAGAATGAGGGCTATAAATGTTGCGTTGAAAGGACTGTAGACCTCTCCTTTCCTTCTGGACTCTTCAACTACTTCAGTTATTTCTTCTCCAATCAGATCGAAAAAATGGAGAAAGATTTCTATGGTCCAGCCATCCGGATCAGGGCTTTTTTATTTTGCCATAGATTTGATGACACTTTCCACTTCCTCCTTTGTTACTGGGCTCATCACCTCCTCCGCTTCTTCCTTCTCCACGTACCTGGGGAAACACTGTGCTGTTTTGATAACCTCGACGATGGTGGCCTCACCTTGGTCTGCATATTGGTTCTGGAAATGGCACTGTCCAAGTGCTGACAGAGATTCAAATGTCTTTGCTTCCCTTCCTTCGACATTTTTTAGATTCCAGATGGTGTTTGCACTCTTTCTCCCTTTTGCATAATTGTGAAAAGATCTCGTGTTTTCGTCCCTATCTTTGAGCCAGATTGCTCTGCTCTTGAGCCTCCATTCCTCCTCTTTTGCCAATAGGATTTGATTTTTGAGTTTCTCGAGATATATGATCCTGTCTTTTGATTCCTGTGACGCATATCCATCCTCCTCTATACTTTCCAGCTTTTGGAGTTCTTCACTGATCCTGATAATTTCCTCATTCTGTTTTGCCTTCCTGTCCTTTGCCCATGTAATTGTTGCTTTCTTCAATTCTTCAATCTTTTTAGATTCTCCATGAACAGGAACCCTTTATTCTCTGTGGAGCGTCTGTCTGGGTGGTTCCATGTTTCTTTAAATAGTTTATTAAAAGAGGTTTCTTGCAGCCAGGATGCATTAAACTTGAAGTGTGCTGGTGGCTTGGGAGGGGACTTGGAGAGGTCCAAGTAGATTGGAAAATGATCTGAAGGCCCCCCCTCTTCGACCCACTGCCGGAATATAGGAATCATAGAAGATAGATCTTCATTTATGAGGAACCGATCCAGCCTTTTTGCCACTCTTGCTTCTCCTACTCGGCGGTTCCTCCAAGTCGGCTTTAGCTTAATGAGATTGACATCTATCAATTTGTTTGGTGTTAGGAGATTTTGGAAGAAATCTGTTAACGAATCCTCCCTAGCTGAGGGTCCCCAGGCCTCCGCTCTTCCTAAAGAGAAGTTTAAATCTCCTCCCAGCACCATGAGTTTGTTCTTCACTGTCGAGTTTGCCATTGGGTCATTCCAAAAGGGCACCCTCCCCTGACATGGACCGTATATGTTTAGAATTATTATAGGGAATTCGAATTTTGGGGTTTGAATTTCCATTCCCTTCACCTGTTTCATGCCCCATTGATTCCTTATCTTGATTCTTCCTTCTCTGTAACCTACAGCCAGCCCTCCAGAATGACCAGCTGAGTCCATAGCTGAGAATTTCCAACCTGGAAGGAGGGCGGATAGAGCCGATTCAACTTCTACTCCATTCCCCAATGTCTCTTGAAGTAGAAGGATATCCGCTTTTGAATTCATAACCAACTCCCCAAGAGCCATTTTTTTGGGTTTACTGGCTAAACCCCTGCAATTCCATGATGTAAGAATCATTTTAAGACCTTTTCAGGGCCCTGCACTGCTCTAAGTGCCCCAGGAATTGACAGTTGCTTTCCATCGGCCACATCATGCTTTGCTTTAACCTGGGCCATGGAAAGATTGGATTTCCTTCCCCTTTTCTTCCTAGCCAGGCTCTGGGGGAGGGACTGATCTATGCCGCCCACCGAATCTAGGGGTTTGGATTTATTGTCCAGGGATATAAGGTTATAGGGGCATATGGGATGAGGGATCAGAGGAGATGGCTCAGAAGAGCACCCTTCACAATTCAGATCTAAGGAGGGAATAGCAGCCGAGATGATTTCAATACAGGTTTCTACATTGTTCCCATCATTGATTTTATTATTATCGATGGTAACAGGCATAATTTTTTTTGAAAGAGATTCAGGAACCAGACAGTCATCTTTTTTATCTGAATTAAAAATAGGGGGTTTATAGGATCTAAACTCATACCCTTAGAGTCCTCGCCAATGGAGGGAATTTGAGTTGTTGCATCTTCTTCGATTGGCTCCATGGCTGGATTTGCGCTTCTGAGCTCGATATCTTCTTCTTCCATTCTAGATGAAGGATCTAGATTTGTTACCTTAGGGGTCTGCCGCCCATGCTGAGGGTCCGTCTCCATTTCCCCTTCCATCTGGAGGTCTGAAATCTTGTTTCTCTGAAGAGTCTGGTTTGGATGGGATCCCTTCTCCATATGAGCCGATGTCCTCTGATATCTTCTCCGTCGTCTGCCCAATAGACATTCCTTGGCCAGATGACCATAGACACGACATCTATGGCACCGGAAGGGCAAGTTTTCATAGTCCAGTATCTGTTCATAGATAAAATCTTTGTACTGGAGATTTATTTTCTTTGCTAGTCCTCCACTCGGATTTAAGCTGACTAGGATCCGTGCCATTGCCTTGTTTTGAGTTTGCAGGAAGGACATATATGCTTCTAGAAAGGTGCCCAATCTGTTCCCTATTGCTTTGAAGACCGACTCGACCCAAAGGAATGATGGAAGCCCCGAAGCCCTTACCCATACCGGAAAGACATCAATTTTCTCATGTATTGCATCAAACAGAGGACTGCATTTTTTGAAGAGAAACGAGATGTTTCAGAAGGCTCAGTTCCTATTGACAACCCAATCTGCCGCCTCTTTGTGCTCAAAACGCACCATAAACCATCCTTTTGCTAGTGTCGAAACCGAGAAGCCTCTAATGAGGTCAAACTGCCAATTCTGTTCCCCCCTAGAATGGATGAAAGTGGAGGTGAATTTTTTCCCCCTTGCCCTGCCTACCAATGTGAAATCTGCCACCTCCAGGGCCTCTTCTATCTGCACGTCCATTCCCAAAACCAAATTCCCTTCAATGTCCTGAGTGTTAATCGACCTCTGCTTTTTCCTTTTCTCCCCTTTTTTTCTTGCTCCAATGTCTCCTTCCCTTAATTCCTCATTTGTCTCGATCCTGCCTTACTGATCCGGTCCGGAGATCAATGGGGAGGGTCTTGGCTCAGGAGAGACCCGAACCAAATTCCTTAAAGAGTGAATAAAAGACTCGGATAGAGGTTGATTCGTTACTTGAGCCTCCAATTCTGCTCCAATGGAGATTTCTCGTGGATCCGAAGGACCTTTGAAGCCGCGTTCCTTCCACCCGCCTATCCTATTAGGGCTGCCCTGTTCTTTGATGATGGAAGCTCTGGTAACTGCTACTATCCTTCCCAAACCCCTTTCAGGTCTTTTCCGTATGCTCGATCCAAGATTCACAATCTCCTCTAACCCTGCAGAGAGAACTGGGCTGATGGAAGAGGGTTTCCCTTTACTGCCTTGAAAGCCTGCATGTAACGCGTCTTCGCTCTGTCTTCTGGTTAGCAGAACCTTAGTGTCTTGGTGAAGAGGAACGCTCCCCTCCAACTTCTTAGATGACTGAAAGAAATGCTGGTTTAATCTTAACGATTCTGGAGAATAGGGGACGGATCCTAGGGTTTCAGACGATCCGAAGTAGCGTTCGATGTTCTGAGCAGTTGGGTCTTTCCACCAAACTGAGAGTATATCCTCCATTGCAGGATCTAGGTCTATGAACTCATTTGAGTTAACCATGGTTACGATGGATTTCGCAGGTTACTTTCCAGACGATTCCTTCAATGTATGCTCGCTGTCAGCACAATAGATCTATCGCCTTCTTTCCCGCGGTAAAACCTTGTTACTGTGCTTCAACCTGATAACTTCCAGCTGTTTGCCTCATGATGATCACCGACCTCCACCTGCCAATCTATCTGTCGCTGTCCAGCGGGTTCTGTAACGCCTTTCGTCGCCTCCCGATCCCGTTCCATGATGGGCCCTAGGCCGTAGCCCAGCAGGCCCTAGGCTCGGCCTAAGATCCTGCGACCAAACCCTCATTTTTCTTCATCCTCGGCTCCTCCGCATCCCTCCGCGTGATTATTATTCCATCCTTTTCCAAATATTTCCTCTCTTACGATGACTTGTACAATTATATTTTGTTTAAAGTCCTATCGGTTATGTACATTCCTTAATAATTCTAGAACTTGTTCAAGCACGACCTGATACTCGACACTCTCCGAGTTATTCTAGCCCTTTGATAGTTCAAAAGTTAGTATTGTTCTAAGTTAATGTTCATCAGTTGGCTTGGAACAACCCACTTCTCCAATTCATGATTTAATATACTACAATCAATCATCTATCTTCAGGACACAAATATTTTCCACAAAAAAAATTTACATGCATGAGTTAAAAATAGAAAAAAATTCAAGACATACACTAAGTTATATATACTTATCTGGCCCAAACAATATGATTTAGCCACAAAACGCTAGGGACAAGAGTGATCCACCCAACATATGAGTTATGTGTCTGGACAAGTAGACTCCCCCCGAGCTAGTTCTCCCATAACAATTATATGATAGAGACCTAGTTAGGTCTACCCATGGCATCAAGACTTCTTCGGTCTAGCCCAAGAACTCAGACTTACCAGTTTGTCTTAAGGATCCCACTGGCTACCGACCATATCAAGGATGCCAAATTGGCAGTGTCCTACCAACCTTCAAGAACGTCCTGTTTTAGGTTCTATAGATTCAACTCCTCCCTTGGAACTCCCTCAACCAGGTGCCAAGTTTCCAAGGTTACCTTAGGGTTTCTTCTCTCTCCCCTCTTGTCTCCCTTACCCCCAATTGAGATTATTTATCTCTAGGGAGATGAATAACTCTATTTTAACTGTCTGGGAAGAAAATTTCTTTTGTCACTCTTTCCCATAGTTTTATGGTTGACCATAGATAATATTATTTATAAAAGTTAAACAACATTTATCCCTCATGTCTATCCTTTAACATGCCCCACGGGCCACAATTTTACCAAGTAATTTGCGGTAAAACAAAATATTTACAACTTTTTACCGAGGGGTGTTACATCTTCCTCCCCTCGAGCGAAACACCACCCTCGGTGTTTTCTTCAACCTCAAGATAGGCTAGAATATGCTTAGAGCTTATAATATTCATCTTCTTAGGTAGCCTCTTCAGTCTGAACTGCTTCTACTACACTTAACTTGGGTAACTACTTCCTTATATAGTACAATTTTTTCTCCATTCGAGAATGTGCCAAGGTTCAAACAAGATTACTCTGTCTGGTTCAACCTGCATCCACAATCATTATGTTCATTAGCATCCATCAATCATTATTAAAGCGCACACACACACACACACACACACACACACACACACACACACACACCCAAATGGTTATGTCAATAGGCAAGGACCCCACCTTATGGTTCTTTTATAAGATTCAGACCATAGAGGTATCTGTCTCATCTGCCTTATTTGTTTAAAAATAATAATATATTCAGAAACTATTTATAATTTTGATCTTTTATGAGAGATTATAACTTTTAAGATAACTTCCTT
Source organism: Pinus taeda (assembly GCA_000404065.3). Taxonomy (NCBI): domain Eukaryota; kingdom Viridiplantae; phylum Streptophyta; class Pinopsida; order Pinales; family Pinaceae; genus Pinus; species Pinus taeda. The sequence goes on along the minus strand of APFE031167549.1, from coordinate 39,698 downwards.
TTCCTTTCCATTTTCAAGATGGTCATATTGTTGTCTAATTTTTCCAAGTAGACTTACTTATGGCTATCTTGGGTTGCTTTACATTTATCTTTAGTGCTAATCAAAGTCCCATCTTGCAGTATTTTTTAATTTGGGCCTCTTTGTCTTCCTTTATTATAGGTTATTGATGTAATTCATACATGAATTTGCTTTCATAAACAGTCATGAGATTTCTCTCTCTTACGCTTGTATATGTATTGATTGTCTCATACTCGCCATGTTACTATAATATGGTTCTTTCCTTATAAATCGGAATACAATACTTCGTTCAACAACAAAATAACTTAATACATTTGACATGTTATTAGACAACAATTCTATTCTAACTTAGTTATCTTATTATACTTTCACACAGTAACCACACTTGCTATTATCACAAGGAAGGGTTCCTTACCTTATTCCCATGTTGGCTTGCAACCAATGATCTGTTCCTCAGGCACCATCATACTTTTTATGATATCAACATGCCATAAAATAATCTTACCAAGTTTTAGAACAATCATTGATAACATTGTTCTTTACTCTAGGGAACCCAAACATATTCACATTAATTATTTTCCAATTATTTCAAAGTTTTATGATTCAATTGGTTGGCTTAAGTTATTCTTTTCCTTCAAATTCTTCCATTAGAACATCGAGGTCAAAGGCATAAGGCAATATCACAAGAATATATTATGGTTACACAAGGCACAACAAAAGATAATAAGGAAATTACATCCCTGAATTTTACAACCATATTTTTCTATCATGCCTCACTTATGAGTTTCCCACAACTCTCTTCTTGGGGTTTGCACCACTCTCTCTATTCTGCAAATCATTGGTTAAGGTATCAAGAGGTTACACCTCTAATTATTTAAGGGAAATCAAGTATGTGGTCATTTCCCTTACATCTCCATGCATGTCGACTGCCTCAATTCATCATATTAGTGTGGTTATCTTGACATAATGCTTTTGTAAGCATATGTTCATACTAAACAACCAATTAAAGAAAATTTGTTTATGTCTTATAAAATACATATCGAGGTTCTCAGAAGTACTTCTCTGGAGTACCATTGACTAGTGGCATGCTACATTTTACATGTTAGCACACCACATGAAAATATGCATAGGTTACACCTGTATCACTACGCTACCAACATAGCTTTAGTTTTTCTCGAAATTGTGCATCACATTTTCTTTGATTTCCTCACTTAGCTACTTGCTAGTTCTGATCCCATGTACCCACTATTCATCCTAGAAACCACATTACGGCAATAGACTCCTTGAAATATTAAATATACACATTCATTGTCACACATACCTAATATACATATTTTCATACATTGTCATTTTTCAACGTAAGATATTTCCAAAAGTACCAGATTGTAGAGACCAAGTTAAGAGTTTCCCTCACGGAGTTCACGATTGTATCCTTTGGCCTTATATATATATGTGTGTGTGTGTATTCATTTTTATATTTCTTGCAAATTTGCCAAATTTTATAAAATATTTTGTTGCACTCCCAGTCTCATATCCTAAGTGTCACACTTTGTGTCATCAATGTCATAAGTTTTACGAAGTGACGAAAGCTGTGAAAACAATGTATTCACCATGAAGCATGTTTAGAAGCATCCCTGAAGGAAGAAGAAGACTTTCCTTGAAGAAATTCTAAATAACTTGTCCAAAAGCTTTTTCGGCAAGCCTAATGCTACTTTTATTAGACAATCATGTGCTAGTAACCTTTTGTCTAACTAGTGACTAGCGCACACATTTTGATAGGAAAATCCGCATTGGCCCTCTTTAGGCATTTTATTCTAAAATGGAGGAAAATCTTCTCCTACTAGAAGTCTCGAGAATGACGAGCTGGTTGCAGTTGAATGAGGATTAGAGCGAGACCTGCCATTCCTAGTTCTTGATCCTACTTTCATGGATCTTTCCCTTGAAATGTGGAACCTATCCCTCCTTTTATGGATCCTCAACTCCTGCTCCTTCCCTATAAATCAAACCCCTACCATCTACTTTTGGTTAGCTGTTGGTTGGCTATTGCTTGGTCATGGCTAGGACTTGGAAACTCATTGAAAGGAGGCTTCCAACATCAAGTCTTATGTGGCTGTACTCTTCCCTTACTTTCTATTAATAATACATTATGTGTTTTCTTTCCATAAGTGTGTAAATCATTACTCGTTTAGTGTGATACTCCTTGATCTGTCACATAGTTTATGCTAGAATGAATTATGCTATGTATGCCTTTTTCATCTTCGTTTGATCTTCCTTGCAGGTATTCATTGAAAATGACATAGGGAGCATTAAACTTGGAAGCGAGAAGATTGAGGACAACATCAATAGGTGTTAGCATAAGAGTGAGGTATGTCATTTATCTTCCTTTGTATTTTTTGATATAAACTAGGAAACTTTGCACATATTTGTCTATTTTGTTGCTAGATCCTCCCATAGGACTAGAGGGATCGTTTCTGTTTGTAGAAAGGATCGCCTGCACAACACCAAATTGCCATGGAATTTAGCCTGTATGTATTCCTGTTTAATCCATTATACTAAAATAAAAACTTACAAATAACACTCTTTCTAACCAATCGATTTCTTTTTTGTCATTTTGATTTCCATCAACTTTAACCCCCTTTTTATTCCAATCGCGAGATGGTTGTATAATACACTGGTTAACAAACCATTCCATGATTCAGTGTCACGAGTTTGTATCTCACAACAATCTTGAACCCCCTGCGTCCATAAAGTACCAGAAATTCAAAAAATATCTAGATTATTTTGCATATCATAAGGATTATTGTATTCCCTTCTAGTATTCCATATTCTCCAAAATTGACTGGAACCTTGCTCACTTTATACCTACTAAATTTCATATAAGGCTGATATCTTTCTAAGTATCAACAACATTATTTATGAAATGTTTTCATGTTTATTTAGTGTCATGGAGTAACCCAGATCATGTTATTTCCATCTTAAAAGTCTCAATTATGTTTGTTTACTTCATTATTCCAAGGCCAATCTTTTCCATCACACGCTATTATAATGTTTGATTACAACTTACCTCTTTTTGGTTGATTCGTAAGCAGGAATTTCATCCAATAATTATATTATAGTTCTATATTTAATATATATAAAAAGAGAGTTCATTGTTCATGTTTCATTCCCACTTCCCGACTCATTTCTTGTATAACTTATTGGGAAAAAATCCTCCTTGGGTTATTTCCCGTACACTAAAGTTCCAATTGTTGACAGATCAATTCTTATGATTCCTTTTACTCAAATAGGTTGAACTCAAATAGATTTATCTTTAAGAGTCTAACAACTGTGATATGCAAGAATATCTTATTATATACATGATTTTTCCATTGAAACTTTCCACCCAAACTTGGTAAATTAATTATATGTTTTTATGAAATATTTTTGGAATTCTCTCAACACCTAGGTGTCAATTCCGATACATGAATCAATTATGGTACTGTCCATGAATTAATTATGGTACTTTCCTCGATCCACACATTGGGTGATCCTACACTGTAGGAGTTAGGGTTAGATCGAATGGTCGTGGATAGTAGAGGAGTTACAAGGGTAACTACCTCCCTCCCCTCCTGAACCGTCTATGTCCATTTGTAATTCCATTTTCAAAGAGATTTTTCTCTGCAATCAAGAATATCTCACCATGGATGTTTCATCCACTTTCAATGATAGAAGTAAGGTTATCATGAATTTCACTTAATAATTTATTTTTTTCCCCATTCCTTTTGGTTTCAATCTTCGCTGCCATAAGTAACTTTGTTTACCCTATCTTGCAGTTCGAGTTTCTTGTGGCACAGGGTTTGTCCCTCGACTTGGAATATTCATCTCGATACAATTGATTCCATTGCACTAACACCATTTCAGCACTGTGTGGCACAAGGTTTGTCCTTTTTCTCTTTTTATTTTGGTGTTCTATTAATTAATCGACAATAATAAAGGTTGTGCACTAACTTTTTAAATTTTTTGCCTTTGCTTCCTTCTAATGATCTTGTCTCCTTATCAGGGGTGTTGGCATAACTCTACGAGAATAATAGCCAAGTTGGGAATCTTTTACCTTTGTCTATTATCCTTTAAATCATTCCATTCTTGGCTAAAGTGAATAACTTTCCTTCGGGTAGTTATTACAGGTACCTTTATGCTTGGAAGCAATTCTAGTTGGTCCACCTTCCTCGGCAAGTTCCAAGTTCCCTAACTCACTTTTACATTTTTTGCAATGGCTTGGCACAGGGCCGTGGGTTTTGTAAGAATTTGCTAGTTTTTCATTTTAGCATTGGTTAACACCGTGGCTTCAGGGTACAACCAGGGCAAGGATTTCTTTCTTGTTCAGTACTATGTTCTCTTCTGATTTAGACCAGAGTTTCATGGGTCCTTAGACTATGTTCAGTAACAATACCAAGTTCTGAAAATTTTATTCACTATGCATTCTTTGACATGCTGCAAGGATTTTAATTTTGAATAATTTCTTTTCTTGTTGCGTTCTCCTGCATGTGTTCTATATGGAAGACGAGAGTTTCCTATTTCCATTTATGATGCATCTTTAGGATCAAGCTAATATTCTTTTGCACCCTCTCGCTATGGTTTCTAGGTGCATATTACAAGCATTAGAGTTTCTCTGGGGCCGTTCTTGTCAAAATCACATAGGCTTATGGTTATTTCTGGAACTGAGTGTTTCCTAAAAACCTATTATCGTTGTGATTTGCTATGTAACTACTGTACATTGATTCTCCTATCTGAGCATATAATTAAGGAAAGAGTTGAGCCTTTGGTGGATTACTATTATATGAATTAAGTGTGGAAGTTCTTACCCCTATAAAGGGCGACAATCGATTTTGTTTTTGCATATAATGGAAACCCTTGTGTGCTTTAATGCACCAAATTTCTGTAAGTATACATGTTTCTGCCATACAATTGTTGTAATGTTTGCTGTGGTTACCAAGCATGCTTATATATATATATATATATATATATATATATATATACTCAATGGGTTTTCCTCCAACTATTTCAGATTATATAATATTTTTGATTTATAATAACATATGAATTCTATCCAGAAAATTCTATGTTAGGCTTAAACACTTGAATAAATAATATATAGTTTAGCAGAAAGTTATCCTTCTTCTCTTATTTACAAGAATAGTTACACGGTGCCCTTTTATATGAACTTCATGTATGAATCATAATTCAAATCAACATGTGTTATCTTCCTTTTAGTTTACAACTCCTAGTTCTTACCATTATTATATTGCATTTTTACTCAATAGTTATGTATATGCACATGGGTACATTGTATTTTTGTAAGATATGGGATTTACTTCTATAATATCTTAATGATATTTTTTGTAAGATACTTCTATAATATCTTAATGATATTTTCTATAAAATATTTCCTCTCTAATGATGACTTGTACAATTATATTTGGTTTAAAGTCATATCTGTTATGCACATTTCTTAATAGGTCTAGAACTTCTTCAAGTGGGAACCGATCATCGGCACTTGCCCAGTTCTTCTAGCCCTTTGACAGTTCAAAAGTCAGGATTATTCTAGGTTAATGTTCATCAGTTGGCTTGGAACAACCCATTTCTCCAATTCATCATTTAATAGATTACAATCATTCATCTATCTTAAGAACACACATACTTTCCACAAACAAATTTACATACATGAGTTAAAAGTAGAAATAAATTCAATACAAACACTAAGTTATAAATAATTATCTAGCCCAAACAGTATGATTCAACCACAAAACTCCAGGGAAAAGAGTTATCCACCCAACCGATGAGTTATGTGTCTGCACAACAAGACCCCCCCTGAGCTAGTTCTTCACAAAACAGTTATTTGACGGAGACCTAGTCAGGTATACCCCGGGAATCAAGACATATCCAGTCCAACCCAAGAACTCAGAATCACCAGTCTGTCTTAAGGATCCTACTAGCTATCCACCAGCTCAAGGATGCCCAATTGGCAGCGTCCTTCGAACCTTCAACATCCTCATGTTTCAAGTTCTACAAATTCAACTTCTCTCTTGGACCTCCCTCAACTAGGTGCCAAGTTTCCAAGGTTGCCTTAGGTTTTCCTCTCTCTCCCCTCTTGGCTCCCTTTCCCCCAACTGAGATTATTTATATCTAGGGAGAGGAATAACTATCTTCTAACTGTTTGGGAAGAAACTCTCATTTAGCTCTCTTTCCCATAGTTTTATGGTTGACCATAGTTAATATTATTTATAAAAATTAAACAACATTTAACCCCCATGTCTAGCCTTTCACATGGCCCACAATTTTACCAAGTAATTTGCAGTAAAACAAAATATTTACAACTTTTTACCGAGGGGTGTTACATCTTCCCCCCCAAGCAAAACACCATCCCCAGTGTTTTCTTCAGCCTCAAGATAGGTTGTAATATGCTTAGCACTTATAATCTTCATCTTCCCAGGTAGCCTCTCCAGGCTAAAGTGCTTCACTACACTTAACTTGTGTAACTGCTTATGTAGTATAATTTTTTCTCCATTCGAAAATGCGCCAACTAGGATTAATTTTTTCGGTTCGACCTACATCCACAATCATTATGGTCATTAGCATCCATCAATCATTATTTAAACACACACACACACACACACACACACACACATAGTTTCAATCTTTATTACATCACCATCAATTGTTATTTATATGACCAACATAGGTTATTAGTATGTATCACAACCGAACAAGGGTTGGTAACCTGCACTCAATAAGATTTAGCAACATCATTAATTTTTTATTATTATTACTTTTTTCTTTATCCAATGGCTATGTCAATAGGGCAAGCAACCCACCTTGTGGTTCCATTATAAGCTTCAGACCACATAGGTATCAGTCTCGTCTGCCCTATTTGTTTAAAAATAAAAATATATTCAGAAACTATTTACAATTCTTATCTTTTATGAGAGATTGCAAATAACGTATTTTGTACTAAATAACACTACAATACTTTTAAGATAACTTCCTTTTCCTTGCCATTTTCAAGATGGCCATATTGTTGTCTAATTTGTCCAAGTAGACTTACTTATTTCTATCTTGGGTTGCTTTGCATTTTCCTTTAGCTCCAACCAAAGCACCATCTTGCAGTATGTTTTGATTTGGGCCTCTTTGTCATCCTTTGTCATAGGTTATTGATGTAATTTATACATGATTTTGGTTTCATATACAGTCTTGGGATTTCTCCCTCTTACGCTTGTATACGTATTGATTGTCTCATACTCACCATGTTACTATAATATGGTTCTTTCTTATAAATTAGAATACAATACTTCATTCATCAACAAATTAATTTATCCTTGATGGGGGTGAGATCAAGGAAAAATGTGGAGGCCGCCTCCCATGTGTGAAAATAAGTGGATACGATGGGAGGGACGAGCCTCTCGGTCCCTTCACATATTTGCATGCATTGGGAGAGATACTATATTAATTTCAACCGTTCCTGTGAGCAATTATTCAACGTCTGCATGTGGGGGTGGTAGAGTGTTAAGGCAACACGTGATGAATGCACCAGGCATTCGTCTCTGCATTAAAACAAAATGTTGGGAGTTGTGGTGGCTTCTGGGAAGGAGGAGGATGTGTTGGAGGTCAATGCTAGTTGGAAACAGAGTGTGGTTGTTGGCTGTGGAAATATATAGGGGTAGTGGGCTTGTTGGTCCTTGCGGTTGGGAAACCTGTTTATTGATGCCAGAAGGAAATACTGGGTGTAAAAGAAAAACTCCTTGTGGTCTTGAGGTTACTTGTTCTACCTCGTTCTTACAGGGTGGTGGAGCTTGTTGGTAAGGAAACCCCACAGTTGGAGGAGTAAGCCCAAGTGCCCCTGCTCTAATAGTGATTTTTGGTGCAACAGGGCCTGATGGGTTCGCCTATGGTTTATGGTTGTCAAATTTGGTAGGTGGTGGCCGATTTTGCGCTAGTCTCAGGACAGAAACAACTCCCCTATCCCTGGGTGGTGTTCCATCATTGGTGGTATTATGAAAGGTGGAGGTGTCAGGATTATCTAGTGGGGATGGTGCTTCATGGGTAGAAGGAGCCATCTTGGTGAATTCGTGTTATTCTGGGTGGTGCTTCTCAGGTCTATTGTATGAGGGGAGTGTTCTTTTGAGTGGAAAGTCTGGTGTTTGGTACCTGTTCAAGGTGTGAATCTACCACAGGAAGTTATGAAACTGCTAATGCAAAGGGGATGCTCTTCCTCCCTTTCTTCTGAAGGGGTGACAGACTAGGCTCTGGTCACAGTGACACCCCATCATGGTGGAAAAATGGATGGGCCTGCGCAGAAAGGCAATTTAGGTGTAAGAGGAGGCCGTAGCGGTGGCAAGTGGGGAGTGAGCAAAGGTGAATGGTCAGATGGATGTGGGCAGACTCGCAGGGGCAGTGGTACCCATGGCAACTGAGCGAAGCGTGGGTCGGAAGCACCCGAGGCTCAAGAGGAGCAGGGTCTCCAACACTACTTCCAGGGGAACTGCCGTGCTTTCATTGCCAGTTTGATGGACAAGGTGGATGTTGCAGAACAACTTTGATGCAAGGAGCATGCAGTGCAGATGGACTTTCTGGAGTGGCTGCATTACTTTCAAAGTCAACTTCAAGAAAGGTTGGTTGTGGTCTGGCAGGGGTAAAACCAATTCACGGAGAAGGTAGAAAAGTTGGAGAAATCGATGGTGCACTACGAAGGACACATTCAGTGTGACTTCCGCCCTCCTCTGCCTCTTGGAATGACCCTGAACAACCCTGCATCCATTACGTCAGACAAATAGTAAGATTTGTGGTGTTTTTTTACGTTTTAGCTATGTTTTAGTGCTTCTGGCCCAAAATTTTATGGACAATGCTCTTAGCTACTTTTTTGTATTTTTTTCATGTAGTGAACTTTTTGGTCAACAAACCTGGTTAGGGTGAGACCACTTGTTTTGGGATAGACTCTATGTACTCCTTTTTTTGAAATTAATAGAATATTAACTTACAAAAAAAACAACAAATTAATTTGATACATTTGACATGTTATTAGATAATAATTATCTTTAAGAGTCTAAAAACTGTGATATGCCACAATATTTTATTATATAAAGGAAAACTTACAATTTCCAAAATGTTGTCAAATAGTATATACAACTCCCATGCGTGCCAGTCGGTTAGTACTATATTGAATTGAATCTACCATGTTACTTGTTAATGTGTAATTAGAGGAAATAAATTTCAATAATTCTAAGCCCAACACCACCGATAACCCCCATTTAACTCATACTTATACTTGTAACTCAGGGTTCCTGACTCTTGTTGTTAATTCTTTTTCTGATTCTTATATATATATCCTTTAATATTTATATATTTGCAAGTTAATAAAAGGACCTCACAAATATTATTGGGTACCACACCCCACCTTCTCTTCTAACATACCTATCTGGTATTCAATAATTACTTAACAATATAGGAATTTGTTGGGCCTTACACATATACTTCCTCACCATTACACAAATTTCTCTCTTTACCCATTCTTCATTGGTCACAAAGTACGATTTACTAAATCTCATGTGTTTTAAATATGGCTTCCAAATAGCTAATCGATTTGTCTAGGCACCCAACCTGTCAATTTTGGTAGGTAGGGATATCCTGATAATAATTCAATTAGTATTCTTATAACTTAGCCTACTTAATGAGTTTTATTTTGATTACTCATAAGGTTCTTCAACCTTTCTCTTTGGCTCCATAACATAGAAATTTAATTTGCTTCCTTGTCTGGTAGGAAGATTTTAATATGTTATTTTTTTAGATGTAGTCAGGCTCATAGGCTACAGTATTGTGGCCTATGGCTCTGATACCACTTGTAACATCTCCCCCAACATAACTTATTTTTTTCATATTTTTACCTTTTTTAACCTTTTTCTTTGAATCCATCCGGGACTTCAAACAACATCGGATAAGAATGTAATAATATATTATATACAATCAAGTTAAGTTCCCCCTTTTGATTTCTTCCAACAAGGGTATCTGGGTCTTTAAGTCTATGAGATTATTAAGCTACATGGTATGAGCGTTGACATTCTACCCTTGATTTATGTCATTCTATATTTACTTGCTATATTATCAAGAGACTTAAACTACCAACAATATAATAGATTTGGATTTTTACATGTTTGGGTTATATTAATGTATCAACATTCCACATTAGAAACTCGTAATGAAATTGGATTTTTCCACCCAAACTTGGTAAACTAATTATACGTTTTTATGAAATCTTTTTGGAATTCTCTCGACGCCCAGGTGTCAATTCCGATACATGAATCAATTATGGTACTATCCATGAATTAATTATGGTACTGTCCTCGATCCACACATTGGGTGATCCTATGGTTTAGGCGTTATGGTTTAGATTGAATGACTGTGGAGAGTAGAGGAGTTACAAGGGTAACTACCTTCCTCCCATCTTGCACTGTCTCTATCCATTTGCAATTCCATTTTCGAAGAGATTTTGCTCCGCAACCAGGAATATCTCGCAATGGAGGTTGCAGCCACGTTCAATGACAGAGGTAAGGTTATCATAATTTTCACTTAAGAATGTATTATTTTTCCCCTTCCTTTTGGTTCTGATCTTCACTGCAAAAAGTAAATTTGTTTACCCTATCCTGCAGTCAGAGTTTTCTGTGGCGCATGGTTTTTCCCCCGACTTGGAATATTCATCTCGACACAATTGATTCCATTTCTCTAACACCAGGTCAGCATCATGTGGCATAGGGTTTGTCCTTTTTTTATTTTTATTTTTATTTTTATTTTTATTTTTATTTTGGTATTCTAGGAATTGCCCGACAATAATAATGGTTGTGCACTAGGTTTTTCAATTTTTTTCCTCTGCTTCCTTCTAATGATATTGTCTCCTTGTTAGGGATGTTGGCGCAAATCTACCAGAACCATATCCAAGTTGGGATTATTTTCCCTTTGTCTATTATCCTTCAATCATTTTAATCTTAACTAAAGTGAATAACTTTCCTTTGGGTAGTCATTACAAGTACCTTTCTTCTTGGAAGCAATTCTGGTTGGCCCACCTTCCTTGAAAAATTCCAAGTTGCCTAATTCACTTTTACATTTCTTGCAATGGCTTGGCCTAGGGCTGTGGGTTTTGTAAGAATTTTCTAGTTTTTCGTTTTAGCAGTGGTTAACACCGTGGATTTAGGGTACAACTAGGCAAAGGATTTCTTTCTTGTTCAGTACTATGTTTTCTTCTGGTTCAGACCAAAGTTTCATGGGTCCTTAGACTATGGTCAATAACAATACCAAGTTCTGAATTTTTTATTAACTATGCATTATTTAACACGCTGAAAGGATTTTAATGTTGAATAATTTCTTTTCCTGTTGCGTTCTCTTGCAGGTGTTCTATATGTCAGACGGGGGTTTCCTATTTCCATTTACGACGCATCTTGAGGAACACACTAATACAATTATGCACCATCTCACTATGGTTTCCAGGTGCGGATTGCAAACATTAGAGTTTATCTGGGGCCATTCTTGTCATAATCACCTAGGCTTATGGTTATTTCTAGAACTGAGTGTTTCTCGAAAACCTATTATTGTCGTGATTTGGAGTGTAACTGATGTACATTGCTACTCTTATATGAGCATATAATTAGGGATCAGGTTGAGTCTTTGGTGGATTACTATTATATGAATTAATTGTGGAAGTTATTACCCCTATAAGGTCGACGACCAATTTTGTTTTTGCATATAATGAAAACCCCTGTGTGCTTTAATGCACCAAATTTCTGTAAGTATACATGTTTCTGCCATACAATCACTGTCACGTTTGATGTGATTACCAAACACTGTTATATAATAATATGAATATAATAATATATATATATATATACTTATTATATATATATTTAATTATATAACTCAGTGGGTTTTTCTCCAGCTAATTTCAGATTATATATTTTTTTGATTTAACAATAATAGTTGATTCTATCTAGAAAATGCTCTGTTAGTCTTTAACACTTTAATAGATAATATATAGTTTAACAAACAATTATCCTTCTTTCTCTTGTTTAGAAGAATAGTTACATGGTGCCTTGTTTATATGAACTCCATGTATGAATCATAATTCGAACAACTGTGCACTATGCTTCTTTTTAGTTACAATTCCTAGTTCTTATTGTTACCATATTGCACTTTTACTCAACAGTTATATACATGCACATGGGTACGTTGTATTTTTGTAATAGATGGGAATTAATTCTATAATATCTCAATGATATTTTTTGTAAGATATTTCTATAGTATCTTGATATTTTCTGTAAAATATTTCCTCTCTTTCAATGGCCTGTAAATTTATATTTTGTTTAAAGTGCTATATGTTATGTACATTTGTTAATGTTGAAGAATCTAGGGCATCTAGGTTATAGTGAGATTCTTCTAACGATGATAACTATTTGTGAAGAACTTTTACTTTTCTTATTTGTACAATATTCTATTGTTATTATTATAGTGTATTCTTTTACTTCATCAAATAGTTACCAAAACAAAAGAGACAAGAACACAAGATGTTGGCTCTCATCCAAGGCAAAACCTCTCTCTCCTAGAGAGGAAAACCATTCTGCAAATTTCTCTTATTGAAGCTTCAATTGACAAACGCCAAACCATAGACCCTTGACCTGTAGATCCTCCAAGAACAAGGCACAATCTCTCTTCCTTTTGTCCTCCAATCAATGCTTTCTTCTGCTTTGCTTCTTGATTACTTCCTTGGAACTTCTTTCGACAACTGGTATCTCTTTTCCTAAAAACTACAGCAACCCTAGGTCTCCTTAGAGACCTCTTCTTTGGAGTTTTCCTTTCCCTCTACTTCACTTGGAAATATTCCCTTTTACTGATACTTAGGCTAGAAAAAATGAGACCTTACTTTAGGGACATTTCTGAGCTGGGAGGCTGATCCTCTTTCCTTACTGCATATCAGAATTCTTTGCATGGGTGGCTAATCTAGAGCTTGAAATGAGCCCTTTTACTTGCTTCCTTCTTTCACTTTAGATGTCCTTTTCTTCACTATATATGGAGGTCTTATTAGAAGCCTTTTATTAGCTCAATCAAACTTGATTATGTTGCTTCACTTGTGGATCTGATGTGATTGCAGAATTTCCTTCCTTTATTCACATGTGTGACAGAATTAGGCCCTAAAACAGTCCCCAAAACTCATATTCTTCTTTTCCTTCTTCGCTGCCCTAGAAGCACCCTTTTTCTCCTTTTTTGCACCTCTTTCTTTGACTTGTCCTTCTATGATTCAGAGATAAATTGATTTCTTCTTTGATGGGGTTGAATGACCCTATATATAGGAGTCTATCCCTCCTATTGGGATGACTTGAGCTAGTGAGGTTGACTTGACTTCAAGTGCACCAAAATTCATTCTTTGAGCCGAATTGAAGTGGAGACTTGCCCTTGTGGTTTGGAGGATCACTTTTGACAGATATCTTTGACATAATTACATAGGTTACATAGTGTGACATGCCCACATGGCTCTTCAACAATTACATTGACTCTTTGACATAGTTACATAGGTTACATAGTGTAATATGCCCACATGGCTCTTCAACAATTACATTGACTCTTTGAATTTCCTAGAAGAACTCAAACATGTGATTGGCCTATCAAATGAGCAAGAAAATCATTTTTACAATTTTATAAAAATAATATTTCTTTTCTTTTACAAGTACAAAGATAAAAATTACATTTATGAAGACCGAAATTAGTTACACTTTCTTCAACACACCCTCTTAACTAGGGAGGTATTCATAGATCATTACAAGGTGTTTGACCATTTTCAATTTGAAGAATTCCCATAAGAGAATTCAGATTGGCCCATCTGTTATAGCATCATAGTAACCAACATTGTTTCCACAACAAGGCCTTGAAAACTCTATCTCTCAATAGATCAGAGCACAATGTTGGTGAGACCAATGACTATAGACACCTTCATCATTGTCTCTCAAGGTACATACCCACCCGAGTGTTCATTGAGTATGACCTTCTAGGACTATTCTTATTTTGGGTTCCCATCCCTCAAAGAATATCAGTCCTCTTGCCCACTCTTCTCTTGGATGCCCTACACATCCTCAAAGAGTATCAAATGCTAGATGATTACCCAATCCTCCATTCTTTCTTCCGAAGTGAAAACAAGAACGTTGTGTCTATCTCTCCCTTTCAACTAGGGAAGATATTACCATTCCTGTGAAGGAATGTACCAAAGATCCCTCTGACTAGGAACTTGACTAAGCTCCCTCTTAATTAGGGAATTGTCAGAGCTCCCTCTTAACTAGGGATTCTTGTTTCCATCAGAAACTTCTTCTTTGTGGGTCCTTCAACTGCTTGATCACTTTCTTTCCTTGATGTCATGAAATTCAATAGAGCTTATTCTTTGTAGGGCATCAACCATTAATCACTTTCCTTCTTAGTTCGTCTTATCATTCCTTTTTTCATGGAAAGTGGCCTTCTTGATACATATTTGGAACCTTCGTCATATGGCTACTTCTTCCTCATCATTTTTCTTTCAGGAATTTCCATCCAGCACATGAATTCTAGTTGTACTTGCACTTAAAACCCTTGTTCCAGTAGCCCTGCATGAACCCATCCATATATTTTTCAAGAAATCAAAGCATAACAGTAAGTCAAATAGTACCTAACGAGATGGATTTCCTCCATGGAATCTTGTTAGATATAATCATCAACATCCTTCATTTTCACATCTCCAAGGTGATCTGAATTTAAATGGGAATGCAAAAAAATTCAAATATAATAAACATAGAGATGCAGGAGAAAAAAAATTCATTTCATTAATAGAAAAATACTAAACTACAATTACAAATAGAATGGAAATAAGATAGCTTGGGCGATGGTAGCTTATCTTTGAGAAGAGATGTGGCAGCTACCTACCTCTGAACTGAGTTACAATGAGGCTCAAGGGCCTTTTTATTATTGAGCAATAAGAGAAAACCCTAAAAAACCAAAACCCTAACCCGAGGAGATGTAACACCAAGAGTTTATGGGCCCCGTTGGGGTTAGTTGGGTAGCCAACTTCTCGGGGTCATAAATTTGTCATATTATCTTCGTTTTGATGTGTATGTTACCTTGTTGGAAAGAAATCTCTGAGGACTACATCTGTTGACGTGATTTTCATAGAAATCACCACAGATATTTTTCCAAAAAAACATCATTTAGGGCCTCAAAATGACTTCGAAAGTTTAGGACCCGAAAAACTGCCAAAAATAATAAACAGTGCTACAATTAAGGAAACATATGAAATTGACTGGGGCCTCTTGGTGGAATAGGCAGGTAGATAACAATATCCACCTGGATCATTCCTCCCCCCTTAGGAAGCAATGGTCCCCATTGCATGCAGAGCCTCCTTGGGGTGAGGAAATTTCTATTGAACTTGGTCACTGGTGAACCACTTGCCTTGGTGAAGGAGTTGGCCTGCTTTCAAAACTTGATATAGCTATATCCTCTATTTCCGAGTGTTCTTGTTTTGTGTTTCCATGATCTGATCAATTTTGTCTTGTTCCATGTAGTCCGGGTTGAGCTCTATTGGTGTGAGTTGTTCTACAATGTCAAATGTGTCCAACAATGGTGGAAAGTATGGTCGAGGGCAGTCCACATTGAACACTCGATGCAAGCCAAGGAATGGGGGAATGTTGTGCTCAAAAGAATTGTTTCCCACCACCTTGGTAATGGTGTAAGGAGCATATCAGAGTGGTTTGAGCTTCTAATGGGCTCTTGTAAGGCGTTCTTTTTGCAAATGAAACCAGACTTTGTCACCCACCTGAAACTTGTGTGGCACCCAATGTTGAAAATGTCACTGCTTGTACTTGTAATTTTCCACAATGGAGAGGTGATATATCAGCCCGTTGGGTAGAGGTGCTCTGGGAGTTAGATCGAATGAATACTTGACCTGATAGTGCAACAATACCCATGTGGGTGAGGAGAAGATGTCCCTGTATTCTTTCATGACCATATCCACTTGCTTCCGTTGTGTGGAGGAACCCTTCTCGGGGTCATGGATGTGGCTACGATCTTCCCCTTACTTTGAGAGCGAACCAGAAATAAAATAAATTTCCTAGTCTGGGAGATGATCTTGCTGCATTTCTTAGTAGAGATTAAAGAGGTGGTGGTAGGTGGGGCTACCTCCGGTATCCTATATAACGTATTACCCAAAGAAATAATCACAGAGCGAGGTCTAGGCTCATATACAACATGTCGCTTCCACAAGTATGGTTGTCATAATAATACATCACAAATGTCGAGAGGAGCAACATCACACAATACCTCATTTGTGAAGGGCTTGATGTTGTAGGGAAGGTGACACTACTGGATGGCTCAGAGATCTCGTCCTTGGTGGAGCCACCCAATGATGTACGACTACAGGTGTGGTATGGTCAGTAGGCCTAGCTACTTCATGACCTCTGCTGAAATGAGGTTCTTTTGGCTTCCACTGTCAACAATGAATTGCAACAACGAACCCTTCACCAACATTTGTGAGTGGAAAAGACGCTCCCCCTCATCTGGATCTTTGGGCTCATTCTTCTAGATCTTGGTGGTGGAAAAAGTGGCATTGGGCTCCACATCAATAATTTGCTTCCCTTTGTCATTCCTGTTGTTGGGTTCTAACTCAAGGCTCAAACATGCATCTAATTCTGAAGCCTTCAACTCGGCCACCAACGACTCCTTGAACCGACACTCACTTATGTTGTGAGTGGGGATCTTATGGAACTCACACCACTTTCTTGTGTTCTTTTTTGATTTCGTGGTGGTGTTCTTTTCTTGCAGCTTCAATGGTTTGTCTTGGGTCACCCCACGTTGGCTTTGTCCTTTGTCCTTCGGATTCATAGATCCAAAGTCTCACTTCTTTTGTTTAAATTCTTGCTCGATCTTGACACGTATCGATATGCAGTTCCAAGTGAGGAGATGTCCAGGAACTCCATCTCGTCCTGGATATACCTGGGTAGGCAACCATGGTATTTGAGTACCAAATGCCACTAAGAATCCTTGATACCCAACCTTTCGTGAAGGGTATGAAAAATATTGGTAAACTCTGGCACGTCTTGGTCCCTTCCCTGCCACAACGTGATCTACTTTATGTATTTATCCTCATAGCTTCAAACAGGTTAGTACGATGGCATCCCAGAATGAATTCCAAGTGAGTGTAGCTGAAAACAGTGAGGCTGCACTTTCATCCTTCTACTCGCAATAGGTTTCCCACCAATCCTTGACGTGGGGGGTGACATTGAGAAGTGAAAAAGTGATATTTTCCCAGATAGAAAAATAATGAACAAAAAAATATCCTTCTAGAAGATTTAACCATTTATCTACGACATCTGAATCTATTTGAACCTCAAATATGGGAATGTCAAAGTTAGCTTGTAACTTAAAGGTCATGGTGCTTCCAGAGTAGCTTTTGGAAGTAGATGCGTCGCCCCTAGGTAGCTATTGAAGGATCTGGGCAAAGTTATCCATCATTGCGTTCCTTTGTCGCTTGAGGGCTTCTTCAAGAAATTTCTTGATAGGATCTCCTACCCCCTCATATTTCTTTTCATCCACCATGGGAGGCTATGAGGATTTTCAAGGCTGGTCTTGCAAAGGTTCGACCAGTTCAAGCCCTAACTCCTTATATCCTGACCTCGTTGGGGACATGAAAAGAAAAACAGAGAAAGAGTAGACCACTCTGATACCACTGATCCAAATTTAAATAGGAACACAACAAATTTCAGATATAATCATAAACATAGAGATGTAGGAGAAAAACACTTCATTTCATTAATAGAAAAATACTGAACTATGCTTACAAACAGAATGGAAATAAGATAGCTCGGGTGATGGTAGCTTATCTCTGAGACAAGATGTGGCGACTACCTACCTTTGAATTGAGTTATGACGTTTTTATTATTGAACAATAAGAGAAAACCCTAAACAACCAAAACCCTAACCTAAGGAGATGTGACACCAAGAGTTTATGGGCCCTGTTGGGGTTAGTTGGGCAGCCAACTTCCCGGGGTCGTAACTTGGTCATATTATCTCCGTTTGACGCGTATGGTACCTCATTGGAAAGATATCTCCGAGGACTACAACTACTAATTCTATTTCCATAAAAATCGGTGCAAACGTTTTGCCAAAAAAACGTTATTTAGGGCGTCAAAACGGCTTCGGAATTTCAGGACCTGAAAAATTGCCAAAAATAGTAAATTGTGCTACAATTAAGGAAACAAATGAAACTGACTGGGGGTTCTAGGTCGAATAGTCAGGTGGCCACCAATATCCACCTATATCACAAAGCCTTTCTTGGTGTCAAGGGTGCTTTGATCTTTTTCTTCCTTTGTTAGAATTTTCGTGCCTTCTTTTGGGAGATGCCTTTAACAAATCCGTCAGATGTTGATTCCTAGTGTCCATGGTGTCCTTTCATCCTAGATATTTTTTTATATCATATGCTTCTTTATATATTTTCTTAGTCAACCACCTCATACTCCATATGAGGACATTTCTCATGTTGACCTTTACCAGTGAGTGAACCATGCCTTCTTGCATTTTATTCAATGAAAGAGATCTACCCTGTCCTTGCCTATGCTACTAAAGAAATTCCCCATGATCATTGATACAAATGATGTCATGAATTTAACTAAAAAATATATGCATACATACCTCATTTAGTTCTTTCCTTGATCATCTCAGCTTCCTTTGACAACTTTTTAGATTGAGATTTCCTCAATCTCCTTTGCTTTGCCACATCTTTCCTTGCCTACATATCATCATTTCTTGAATCCCCATAAGTGAAATTCCTATCAAGACATTTTCTTTTCCTGAAACTCATGAATCCTCTATTGAAGGTTCGACCAGAGGATCCTAGTAGTCCTGATCCTGCAAATGTTCCTTTCTACTGATGATAGTGGCCTTCTAAGATGATTCTTCTTGATCATGATCATTTCCTTATGCATTGACGAGGTTATATAATGGATTCATCCTTCCTACATGAATATCTTTATCTGAACTATCTCTACATAATGCTCCTATATTCCTGAAGATGCCATTCCCAAAAACCATGCATTCTATCCTAATTCTACATGTTCCTATGATACCCAAAAATTTAAATAAGACTTATGTGATGAAGTTGTTCTCAGTCATAGTAGAGATCCAAAGGATCTTATTTCTTCTACATCTTATCTTCTTCTTTTGTTTCTTAGGTAATGTGGGCTCTTCTCGTTTCCTCTTATTGTTGTCCTTCTTGAAATTAGGACAATTCCTCTTATAATGTCCATACTCTTGGCAGCCAAAGCATTGGACTTTGGACATATTTCTTTTATGCTTTCTTTGTGGACCAAACTTGCAAAATTTCCCTTTTCTTTTGGCCATAGCAGAAAACTCCTGCTCTTTGATCTCACATCATCTTTGGCTTTGAGTCTAGTCTCCTCAATTTTTCGTAGAGACCAAAGTTCACTTAACGGGGTAGCTTCCATCTTGGCATATATACTTGATGTGAAGTTTCCACATTCCTTAGGTAATGCATTGAGAACCACAATTGTCATTTCTCTATATGACATAACTTCTCCTAGTTCTTGCAGTTGGTCTCTCATTTTAGAGACCTTCATGAAGTAGGGAGATATTCTTTCTTCCTTGGATATCTTCATTTTGTATAGTTCATTACGCAACGATATCACTTCTCTAGCTGTACTAACTGAGAATATCTCCACCAACTTATCATAGGTTCCTTTAGATGTTTAAAGTTTGGAAACATATGGAATGAGAGGGTCTTTGACGGATTCTATCAGAATCCTTTGAGCCCTTGTTTCATCCTTATTATAATTTGATAGGGCTTGAGTTTTTTCCTTAGAAGGAACAACGACACTCCCTTTGACATAGTACAAAAGTTCATTTTCTTTGAGTAGTAGATCAATCCTCTTTTTCCATGCAAGGAAATTATAAGTCCCAACCAATTTGTTGCTTTCCTTGCAAAAAGACATTTTGATAATTTCAGAAGAGGACATAAAAACACTACTTGAGGGTGTTAGTGATGAGGAGATCTTGTTTCTTTCTTGATGAATGAAGTCTCAACTTCTTGGATCTTGAAGTCCTTCAAGATGCTTCCTTCAATGTGCCTTGTGATGAATTTGCTTATTAATGAAAACTTCTCAATGTGTAGATCTGGAGATCTTCAATGATGGGCCTAGACTTGAGTATCTTCCTTTGAAGATGATGAGTATTTGATGTAAAACATTTTTGGATGAACCTTCTTGTAGATGCCCTTAGATGGAAGGCTTTCTTATTTCTTTGTTCCTAGGATGGTAGTTCTTCTTGTTGGATGTAGGAGAGAAGATGGTAATCCTTCTTGTCCTTGATGGATCTGGAACCCTTGCTTGTAGATATGATGCTTCAACCTTTGTGTGCCCTTTCTTCTTGATCTTAATGCTTCAACCTTTTATGTGCTCTTGAGATGCCCTTCCTTGATGTGTCACCTTAGCTTTGATACCATGTTGAAGAATCTAAGGCATCTAGGTTATAGTGAGATTCTTCTGATGATGATAACTATTTGTGAAGAACTTTTACTTTTCTTATTTGTACAATATTCTCTTATTATTATTATAGTTTAATCTTTTACTTCATCAAATAGTTACCAAAACAAAAGAGACAAGAACACAAGATGATGTTTCTCAGCTAGGGTAAAACCTCTTTCTCCTAGAGAGGAAAAACCTTTTGCAAATTTCTTTTATTGAAGCTTCAATTGACAAATGAAAAACCCTAGACCCTTGACCTATAGATGCTCCAAGCACAAGACAATATCTCTTCCTTTTGTCCTTCAATCAATGCCTTCTTCTAATTTTCACCTTGATTACTTCCTTCGCACTTCTCCTGACAATTGGTAGCTCTTTTCTCAACAACTGCAGAAACCTTGGGTCTCCTTAGAGCTCTCTTCTTTGGAGTTTGCCTTTCCTTCTCTACTTTGCTTGGAAATCTTCCATTTTCCCGATACTTAGGATAGAAAAAATGAGACAATCCTTGAGGGATATTTCTGAGTTGAGAGGCTGATCACCTTTCCTTACTTCAAATCATAATTCTTTGCATGTGTGGCTGATATAGAGCTTGAAATTATCCCTCTTACTTGCTTCTTTCTTTCACGTTAGATGTCCTCTTCTTCTATAGAGATGGAGGCCTTATTAGAAGCCTTTCTTAGCTCAATCAAACTTGATTGTTAGGTCCCTATACTACTAATGTAACTCCTTATTGTTATTAGTACAACCCCCTTATTATATTGTTGTGCCCATGTAGTCCCCATATTGTTATTATTGTGTCCCATAGAACCCCACTATTGTTATTATTATGCCCTTACATTATTATTGTTATGCCAACTCTGATTATATTATGACCCCTTAGACTCTTATATATAGAAAGGAGGTCTTTTCATTTGTATCATCCAAGAATTGTTCATTTGTGTAATGTAAAGGAGTTCTTCCACTCGAAGAGGCTGAATTCTAAGGCGTTGATCTATTTTTCCTATCTTTTTGTGAGCTGGTTTCATAGCATTTGGTATCAAAGCTTTGGATTCTAGGGTTTCGGTGCTCCAAATAGGTCATCGTGGAATTTTCGCTATAACTTTTGTTTTGTGATGTTTCAGAAGTTAAAAAAAAACCCATTTGAGCTGAAGTCGTTCTAAACTTTGGGTTCGAATTTTAGAGCTTGTATAGCTATATTTATAGAGATATTATCTTAGGAAGTTAGGGTTTGTGCAGACTCCCGAATTACATTCCAAACAGGTGGCTTGGGGAAAATCGTCATAACTTTTGTTCTGAGCATCAGATTGAAATTTTGTCAGAAGTTTCAGAAAGAGCACGACCTGTAACTTTATATATATTAGTTTCAGGTACTAAGGTTTAAAAAGTGACACGTGGAGCTTCATACAAGTTCACTTTACTGAACCAATCTAAAATCAAGTCATCGTGGGAGATTTGAAATAACTCGTCCTTGAATAATCCAATCTTGATCAAAATTTTGGGGTTTGAAAGAGAACGTAGAGGGCTACCATAGGAAGAAATTTCAGAACTTGGAGATCTGAAATTACAGAGTTACAGTCATTTCAAGATCGAGCACCTAAAATCAATAAAAGGCGATATGAGGAAGTTTGATGGCAAGGATCCGATAAATTGGATACTACAGATGGAGAAATATTTTGATCTACATGGTGTACCACTATTACAAAAGGTACGTATTGCATCTTCATATTTAGAACTTGATCAATTTTTATGGTATAAAAGGCTTTGTTCTCATAAACCACTTGTTACATGGTCAATTTTCACGGAGGAAATGATAGCACATTATGAGGATACAAAGAGAAACACCTTCTTTAGCCAATTGATAAATATCAAACAAAAGTGGTCAATGGCAGAGCACATTGAGGACTTCAAAAAATTGAATATAAGGGAAAATGATATTCCAAAGAAGTAGAGGATTGATGTCTCCATAGGGACTTTAAAGGATAACATTCAACATGAGGTTCGTCTTTGGGAACCTGATTGGTTGGAGAAGGAATTTAGGTTGGAAAGAAAAGTGGAAAACAAAATTATGGAAACAAGGAATCCCATCACTCACGACTATAATTATGGAAGTGTTTTTTTCTCTTAGCCTTCCACAACCTACAAGGTTTACACCACAACAATTGGAAGATAAAATAGAAAAGGGGCTTTGTTACAATTGTGATAGAAAATTCACTAAAGGTCATAAGTGTGTTGAGAAGAAATTATTTTACATAGATTATGAAGAGACAGAAGAGAAGGATCAAGAAACAACAAAAGAAGAGGATATACACCAGGAACCAACCCGAGAGAAAGAAGAAATGAATCCGACCATATCTTGTAAACCATTGGTAAGAATTACCACTCCTCAAACTCTGAAGATAGAAGGATATATCAAGAATAAAAAGGTTCAAGAAGTGAAAGATCACATCGATAAAGAAGAAATGAATCCAACCATATCTTGTAATGCATTGGCCGTACTTACCACTCCTCAAACTATTAAGATAAAAGGACATATCAAGAAGAAAAATGTTCAACAAGTGAAAGATCACACCGAGCATCAAGAAATGAATCTGACCATATCTTGTAATGCATTGGAAGAAATTACCACTCCTCAAACTCTCAAGGTAGAAGGACATAACAAGAAGAAAAAGATTCAAGCAGTGAAAGATCGCATCGAGCATCAACAACAAGTTCTCCAACTTTTAAGGGATAGCGCCACTTTGGTGCAAAATCAAATGAAACAATAGGTAGATCAACATCGTAGTGAAAGAATTTTTGATGTAGGCGATTGGGTATTTTTACAGCTACATCTCAAGCAAGATATTTATGAGAAGGAAATGTTGGCAATACTACATGCACTTAAGAAATGACGACCCTACCTAGTGGGAAGACACTTCATGGTAAAAATAGATCAAGATAGTCTTAAATAGTTTTTAGAACAAAGATTAT
>APFE031167549.1:0-16148 GCA_000404065.3 Pinus taeda | reverse complement strand
AGAAAATTTGTGTTAGTATTTTTTGATGATATACTAACCTACAACAAGTCTTGGAAGGATCATGTTGAACATGTTGATAGGGTGCTACAACTATTGGAGGAGAAACATTTATATGCAAAAAGATCCAAATGCTTCTTTGGAGTCCAAGAGGTGGAATATCTGGGTCATATTGTATCTCATGAAGGAGTTAAGGTAGACCCTAGCAAAATTAAAGCCATTAAGGAATGGAAAATCCCCACATCCATAAAGCATCTGCGAGGATTTCTCGAGTTGACAGGGTATTATCGGAAGTTTGTTAAGAATTATGGGAGAATAGCAGCACCTCTAACAACATTATTGAAGAAAGATGCATTTTCATGGACTCCAGAAGCAACAAAGGCCTTCGAACATCTTAAGAGGCAATGTGCCAAGCACCACCTGTCTTAGCTACACCGGACTTCACAAAAACCTTTATTGTGGAATGTGATGCTTCAGGAAATGGAATTGGTGTTGTTTTAATGCAAGATGAAAGACCCATTGCTTTTGAAAGTCATCCAATGAAGGGAAAGTTTTACACAAAGCTATTTATGAGAAGGAGATGTTGGCAAACTCCATGAACTTAAGAAATGGCGACCCTATCTAATGGGAAGACAATTCAAGGTAAAAACGGATCATGATAGCCTTAAATACTTTTTAGAAACAAAGATTATCCTCTGAAGAGCAACAAAAGTGGGTCACAAAGATGTTGGGTTATGACTTTGAAATCATCTACAAAAAAGGGAAGCAAAATGTGGTGGCAGATGCACTCTTAAGAAAGATGAGGATGTGGAAGCATTGTTTTGTGTTATTTCTATTATCCAACCAAATTGGATAAACAAAGCAAGGGATGAATGGAAGAAGGACGAAGAAGTGTGGCCACTCATTCAAAAATTGCAGAAGATCGCAATTCAAACAATATTGCCATAACTTGACGAGGAAGGAAAAATAATTTTGGAACCTAGAGAAGTCACAGAAATAAGATTCACCCGACAACGACGAAATCGATCAATTTCAGAGTATCTTATTATGTGGAAGAACTTACCCGCTGAAGATTACACACGGGAGGACAAGAATTTTATACAGAAGCATGAAGAACTACTCAAGCATTGAGGACAACACTTTTTGAAGGAGAGGGGCATGTTTAGGTCCCTATACTACTAGTGTAACCCCTTATTGTTATTAATACAACCCCCTTATTATATTGTTGTGCCCATGTAGTCCCCATATTGTTATTATTGTGTCCCATAGAACCCCACTATTGTTATTATTATGCCCTTACATTATTACTGTTATGTCAGCTTTGATTATATTATGACCCCTTAAACTTCTATATATAGAAAGAAGGTCTTTTCATTTGTATCATCCAGGGATTGTTCATTTGTGTAATGTAAAAGAGGTTGTCCCCTCGAAGAGGCTAAATTCTAAGGCGTTGATCTATCTTTTTCTATCTTTTTGTGAGCTGGTTTCATAACATTGATTATGTTGCTGCACTTTTGGATCTGATGTGATTGTAGAACTACCTTCCTTTCTTTGCACGTGTGACAAAATTAGGCCTTAAAAAAATCCCCAAAACTCAAATTCTTATTTTCCTTCTTCGATGCCATAGAAGCACCCTTTTTCTCCCTTTTCGCATCTCTTTCTTTGACTTGTTCTTCGTTAATTTCAAAGATCACTTGCTTTCTTCTTTGATGAGGTTGTATAGTCCTATATATAGGAGTCTGTCCCTCCTATTGGGCTGACTTGAGCTAGTGACGCTGACTTGACTTCAAGTGCACCAAAATTCATCCTCTGAGCCGATTTGAAGTGGAGACTTGTCCTTGTGCTTTGGAGGATCACTTTTGACACATATCTTTGACATAATTACATAGGTTACATAGTGTAACATGCCCACATGGCTCTTCAACAATTACATTGACTCTTTGACTTTCCTAGAAGCACTCAAACATGTGCTTGACCTATCAAATGAGCAAGAAACTCATTTTTACAATTTTACAAAAATAATATTTCTTTTCTTTTACAAGTAGAAAGATCAAAATTATATTTATGAAGACCGAACCTAGTTAACCTTTCTTCAACATTTAATAGATCTAGAACTTCTTCAAGTGAGACCTGATCCTTGACACTTGCCTAGTTCTTCTAAGCCTTTGACAGTTCAGAAATCAAGACTGTTCTAGGTTAATGTTCATCAATTGGCTTGGAATAACCCACTTCTCCAATTCATCATTTAATAGATTAAAGCCAGTCATCTATCTTCAGAACACACATATTTTCCACAAACAAATTTACATGCATGAGTTAAAAATAGAAATAAATTCAAGACAAACACTAAGTTATTTATACTTATCTGGCCCAAACAATATGATTCAAACACAAAACGCCAGGGACAAGAGTGCTCCACCCAACCGATGAGTTCTGTGTCTGCATAACATGACTCCCCCCGAGCTAGTTCTTCCCAGAACAATGATCTGATAGAGACCTAGTGAGGTCTACCAAGGGCATCAAGACTTCTCCGGTCCAACCCAAGAACTTAGACTCACCAGTTTGTCTTAAGGATCCCACTAGCTACCCACTAGCTCAAGAATGCCCAACTGGCAGCGTCTTGTGAACCTTCAACATTGCCCTCTTTCAGGTTCTACATATTCAATTCCTCCCTTTGACTTCCCTCAACCAGGTGCCAAGTTTCCAAGATTGTCTCAAGCTTTCTTCTCTCTCCCCTCTTGGCTCCCTTGCCCCCAATTGAGATTATTTATCTATAGGGAGAGGAATAACTATCTTCTAAATCTCTGGAAATAAACTCTCATTTAGCACTCTTTCCCATAGTTTTGTGGTTGACCAATAATTAATATTATTTATAAAAACAAAACAACATTTATCCCCATGTATGGCTTTTCACATGGCCCACAATTTTACCAAGTAATTTACAATAAAACAAAATATTTACAACTTTTTACCAAAAGGTGTTACATTCTTGCTATTCAATTTGATAACAGGGATGTGGACTCGAATATATAGCTCGACTATCTTTCACCTCTAAAAAGAGATCGTGTTTCCATTTGAAAGATATTCACTTGTTTTTCTATTATGTAAAGGTCTTTCCAAATTAAATGTAAATCTGCCTTGGAAAAAAATCCAAGTTTCTGGTGATTTTTGCAAATAATGGACAACGTCTACCTCAGGTTTCTCACACAGCCTGGGAGCAAGAATGGAGAGAGTCTGCTCCATGATATGGCAGTATTGGAGAGAATAATTGGCATAACTATTATACATAATTGAAAAACAAATTCTGTCCAAGAAACATTCTCCTGCGAAACTCCATGGTCGAGGCTTTGCCCTGGACTTCAACTAATACTATTTTAAAAGTCAAGTTTCTTAAAATAATAATGTGCGCCTGTTAGGATGGGTGAAGGTGTTTATTAAAAAAATTACATAAAAATATTTAAATTATGTTTTAGAGTTTTTTAAATTAAATTTGACTCGAATGTTATATAAAATTGTTGAAATTAAAATCTTGATCACTAATTATGAGTCGTATAGATTTATCTAAGTCCTGGATTTATTAAAGATTTAGAGTGATAAATCTCTTGCAGTGCAAACCATTTTTTAAATTTTGCAGGCAAAAAAGAGGTTTGCATCTTCTCAATTTAGAGTAATCTAAATTGATTTATAAAATTCATTACAATATACTATTTGAAAAAATATTTCTAATTCTTGAAACTCATAATAATATAATATTGAGAAAATGAATCTTAATATTTAAAACTTTAGTAATAAGTAAATACATGGTTTTTTAAATCTGTCATTTATTTTATTGAAAATAAATCTTCATGTATACAAATCTATTTTAATGGAAAATATATATTTCTTTGTAAACTTTAATTAAAGTCAAAGCCATTCAAATGAAGAAAATAAATGTATATATAATGAGATGAATTTCAATTCATCTCATTTAAGAATGACTTTTTACTAATACATTCTATAACAATATTTTGAAATTATAATAAAAAAATAAAAATAAAAATTCTCTGAAATTAAACTTGAGACCAAAACCTATATGACACATAGATTAAACTAAAAGTATATAATAAGATCATAATACAATAATGACAAAGAGAACCCATGTGATTATTTAAAGCTCAATGCCTTGTATGCTCAAGTTCAAAACCAAGATCCTAAATTTATTATCCTTTATGGTTAACATTGCTTATTTTCTTGAGATTTTCCTGAAAACAATTATATAAGTCCCATTCACAAAACAATGAAATCCATTTACAAAGTCTTTATTTCTAAAAAAGATTAAACAAAACAATGAAATCCAAATCCACGAAGGTAAATTAAATCATAGCCAATCTAATTTTGGTTATGATGATTGAATGAAGACTTAGTCTCTAAATTAAAGGAATACAATTTCCTTTCACAAATGCATTGTTAACAATAAAATCTAAATTCGATGGGGGCAAATTAAATCCTATCCAAACACATTTTTCTTATATCAATGAATGAAACAATACTCTTTAAATTAAAGTCATAAGATTTCTTCCAAATAAGACATAATTTGACTAATTTTGTTGGCCTTCTGTTGCAAATATATAAATTAGATAGCTCACTTAGGTTTGGATGTAACTAAATATCATGATTAACCTTCCAAGGAGACAAGGGTATGCAAGGGTGATACAAATCCAACTATTTTGATATTCCCCTTAAATAGGCTATGTTTCACATGAATACCATGGGTTCGCAATACCATGGGCCATTTATTTTTATTATTAATTTATTATGGGTTCTCAATACCATAGAACTTTTTTATTTTATTTTATTAGGATAATTTTTACTGTACTTTTATTTTATTTTGACTTTAAATTATTTAATTTACATTTAGATTATGTTACAACGATCGTCTTTACCATGTAAGAGCAATTATTTATTTTATTTATTTTGACGGAGTCAAAATGTTTAGATTTACATAAAAAAAAAAAAACCCAAAATTTAGTACACATCTCTAAATATTGGGCTAGAGGCTTCCTCTAGGTGCAATTATATTTTATTTTTTTTTTATGTAATTTGAGCCACTCAAAATGTTTATACTATAATATATATTATATATAATAATCTATATAAAATTTAAATTTAAATTATTTTATAATCTTGATCAGTCAAAATATTAACAGAATAAGACAAAGCAAAACAAGACATGACTCTGATTGTTAATTTGAAACATTAAAGTTTATTTTAATTGGTTTTGATATTTTTATTATATAATGTTGATTTAAAAAAATAAAAAATAAAATAAAAACTCTCAATTTTTTGATAAGAGCGTTAAGTTTTAATTTATTTTTGGAAATAAGAATGTAGAAGTAAAAAATCATTTTGTGTGAGTTATGATAGTGTATTAATAAATATTATATATGTTTTATTGATTAATGAAATGACTTGATAAAAGTGTTGAATAAAATTTCATGTTTTAATTATTTTATGGGAAGCTATAAGTAGGTTAATTAAGTATACACTTATTATAGAAAAATATATGCTATTTTTAGAATAATTTTATAAGGTCTTGTTGGCCACCCAACAAAATCCCTTCTCATTTTTCAAATGAATGGGCCCCTCCGTTGATTCTTCTTGTTTATTTTCGGTTTTGATACTCTGTTTTGAACTAAAATGACAATCAGAATTTTGAAGCAGAGATTTTACTCTAGATTTTGTCATTGTTTCTTTTATTGGTATGTGGTGTGATAATGATCTCTAAAGAATTGGAAGACACAATCTTAAATCCTAATAATGATGTTGTTGGTTTTGCTGCATTGAGAATGTTTCTTTCTTTATCTAAATTTATATAGATCTCATATCTTTTAAGCAACTTTATGGTGCTTTAAGCCTTTTCAATCAAACCTACATGTGAAAATTATGTTTTCATTGTGTTTTTGTATTTTTCCTTGCCTTGACTATAGGTTAAAATTGCACTCAAAGTCATGGTGTTTATGTATTATATGTCTCGTGGATTAGGAATATTTTGTTTTCAAACTTTGTTATGATATATGACACACAAGCTTGTATTTTATAATCATTCATATTCCTTGATGTGTAAAATGCTGTGACTCCATGACCTTATAATATCTCTTGCCATTATTCAACTCTTTGATTTATATTCTGATGGTTGTTGTGGCTTGAAAACATCAAATTTAATGCTATGTTCGATGGTTATATGCACAATTAAAATGTGGTAAGGAAAATATCAATATACCATGCAATGAAATAATCATCGACAAGGATGGTACATTTGATGGGATTTATTATGAATAAATTTTATGGTTTTATGATGACCCGGTTATATTATCCAAACTGGAAAATATAACCCTCGAAACTTGGTTAAACCATTCACTATTGTCATATCTTGAGCTTTGTGGTTACATTATTTCTCTGTCTGCTATCATTACTATTAGGTACATATGGTACTCTGCACTAGTTGTCCAATTCATAGCTTAGGGTTTTCATTCCTATATTCCTTCCATTCTTGTTTCGAGTCTTCGCCTTGTATGCACTGTGCTTAGGGTTTGTTCTATAGAACTTTGTTTAGCTTGTTTGATTGAAGTCCCCACCCAATTTTCTCATGTCATGTTGCAATGGTTATGTTTTGAAATTCTATCTCCCTCATTTTGCCTCCTTTCCAAACATAATCACAGTTCGGTTTTATTAGGTATTTTGAGATACCTCTTGTGGTTTGAACAAAGTTGATTGAGGGTGAAATTATTGAATCATATGAGGAGTAGATGACTCTATTTCAGGAGGTCGGTTGGTGGGACTTTGTCCAATGTTTCTAGGGTTTTAACGATGAAGTGGTAAAGGATTTCACCTCCACTTTTAATGGTAGAAAATCCAGGGTTGGCGAAGTAGAAATGCGGGTCGATGTTGATTTCATTGCATATGCGACTTCTCTCTCCACAAAAAGTGATCACTGGTCAAAGAATTTCCAAGTGCACAATGTGTCGCGGTGAAATTTTCTGGCATTCAAAAATTGTGCGTATAATGTTAAAGGTATGCCAGTTAGTTTTCTTAAAACCAAGTGGTGAGATTTTTTATATTTTTTCGATGTTTATTACTTGTGAAGATAGATACCAGTTTGTTTTCATGTACCACATACACTTGCTAATGGTATTCTTAGGTTACAAGATCAACCTCCCATTTTCTTTTGATATTGATTGGATCATTATATTGTTTGTCATCCATCTTGATGCATTTAGAGTGGAAAAAGTGGAGGAATCAACTCACTAGACTGTTTTTACAGGTGGGATCCAGTTTGGTAAAACAAGGTTTGAAACCTTCTGAGAGCGTTTTGAGGCATCAAACGATGTTTTTTGGGGGTAAAAATTTTCCATTCTAGTGAACACCTTTTCATGCTATTCTACCCTCATAGATATTTCCAACGATGCAAGAAGTGCATCAATCAAAGTCTGTTTTGAAAGTTATGCCACTTAGAAGTTGACCTTCCTGTTTTCACACCCATAATTCAAGAGGATACTACGTCAGCCCCCATTATTCATGGAAAATGGGATAGCCACATGATTATGATGTAAAATACTCTGGAAGTGTCTATAGTGTAACTTTGGTTAAGATTTGAGGTAGTCAAACCTAACCACTAGTGGGCTATCAGGTTGTATTATAATCAGGCAACTAGGAGGAAGAGGCATTCCATTCTTTCGAGTGCTTTGTTCCATATCTAAGAAAAAATAGCCAAGAGGGATAACAGGTAGAGAAAACAAAGAGGATTTTTACACTGCAGCAACCCATAAGCCACATGCCATAATTTTTTGTACTTTCAACCATATTTCCAAACAAAGAAAGAGAGTGGAGTGACCTCACCTTCCAACTAGGTGCTTTCTCCTTAAAGGGTTTCTTAAAGTGAATCTTGTGTCTTATTTGTTTGAGATTTTATTTTTTTGTTCTCTATTTTCTATATAGTTTCCATTCGCATGCATGCACTATTTACAATAAAATATAAACATTTATAAATTTAATAAAACTGTAATAATGTAGAATTTCAGATTTTAAGCATAATGTTATCATATCTATTGTGACGAACTGTCTATTTGAACATCCACGGTAGTTTACAGGTCATATTTTCATAAGATCCTTGCCAAAATGGCTAAGGCATACTAAGTTGAACGCAAAAATAGTCACTGGTCTCATTTTCACATGGTTTGATCTGCATTCTTGTAAAACACTATTTGGCCAAGATTAGTGATGTTTGGGATGCTTTTCTCCTTCGTAATGGATTTGACAAACCCCAACTGTCAAATAATCAAAATTTACCCCTAGGGTTTTTCCTAATCTCCAACCAACTAATCCGACTCCATCTGACTTTCACATTAATGATGATTTCAGCCTCGACGAGTTGTGCCATTTTGATGGATCAAAACTGTTTGATGATACTAGGGTTAAAACCCTTAAAACAATGACTATTCATATTACATGAAGTATGACTAGTAATTCATAGTTTAAACATGTTAAATTGGATATGAAATTTAGAGATAATGTTGAGCCATATTTCTCAGATCATAACCTTCATTCTAAACCTATACAAGAAAAGGAAATTAGTGAGTTAGACCTTAATCCTCAGTCCTGGGTGAAGACTAAACAATCTGAAAATAAGATATCCAGGGAAAGGTGCAACATGGGTAAAAACATCCATGTGAAGGAAGTTTATGTTGATCTTGAATCTTCTGTCTAGCCTATGCCAAAGAAAAATAAACCTCAGTCAGGTGATAATTTTGGTTTTGTCGATAATGGTAATTATAGTGAGAATGGTGACAATAACTTAGATAAATTTCCTCATAGCGCGATTGACTCTGATAAATATATACATGACATGTATTTGCATGAAAAAATCTGGTTATGGTACCTTGTCTTGAGCACCAGATTAACAAACTTATATAGGAGAACGATAAACTCAAAATGCTTAATCAAATTAGGAATAATCAAAATGATCAGAAGTCTACAAGGTTTGAGAAGAAAACACAGTCAATGGTCACACACATAATTATTAAATCACCTAATGTCAAAGTTATCATTACCCCATATACACATTATTCAAACTCTGCTAAATAAAGGTTTTATTAATTGTCTATTTTGAAGATCAGATATTTTGAAGGTATATTTTATATTTTGTTCAATTTGCTAATTATAAAAAACAACTACAAAATAAAAGGTTTTGTAGCAACCTTATTTCAATAATAAATGTTGATTATTCATATTACTTTCTCAATTTGTAAACATGTTCTTCTCATTCATCGGATGTTGGTCTTGGTTTGCACGAAGTCTGTTACTGTGGATATGATGCCATTGTTCCAAATCTCGCACATATACCCTGTTAGTCAATCATGTTATTTTCTTTTATACAATTGCTACTTGATTGTGAGGTCAGGATGATGAAAGCTAAATTCGATGGGGGCAAATTAAATCCTATCCAAACACATTTTTCTTATATCAATGAATGAAACAATACTCTTTAAATTAAAGTCATAAGATTTCTTCGAAATAAGACATAATTTGACTAATTTTGTTGGCCTTCTGTTGCAAATATATAAATTAGATAGCTCACTTAGGTTTGGATGCAACTAAATATCATGATTAACCTTCCATGGAGACAAGGGTATGCAAGGGTGATACAAATCCAACTATTTTGATATTCCCCTTAAATAGGCTATGTTTCACATGAATACCATGGGTTCGCAATACCATGGGCCATTTATTTTTATTATTAATTTATTATGGGTTCTCAATACCATAGAACTTTTTTATTTTATTTTATTAGGATAATTTTTACTTTTATTTTATTTTATTTTGACTTAAATTATTTAATTTACATTAGATTATGTTACAACATCTCTACCATGAAGAGCAATTATTTATTTTATTTTGACAGAGTCAAAATGTTTAGATTACATTACTATATTACCACATCTCTAAATAATTGGGCTAGAGAATTTCTAGGTCAAAATTATATTTTTATTTTTTATTTTTATGTAATTGATGCAGCTCAAATGTTTTATAATATATATATATATATATTATATATATATATATATATATTAATATATATATAATATTATAATCAATATATGATATACAAAAATAGATAATATATATATATATATTAAATTAATTTTTGTTTTATGTAATTTGATCGAGTCAAAATGTTAACAGAATAGGACAAAAAACAAGACATGCACTCAATGATTTGTTTTAATTTGAAACATTAAATTATTTTAATTTTTGATAATTTTTTATTTATATAAGTGTTTGAGTAAAAAAAATAAAAAAATAAAATAAAGACTGTAATTTTTTTTTATAAGAGGTTAATTTTTATTTATTTTTGGAAATAAAATGTAGAAGTAAAAAATCATTTTGTGTGAGTTATGATAGTGTATTAATAAATATTATATATGTTTTATTGATTAATGAAATGACTTGATAAAAGTGTTGAATAAAATTTCATGTTTTAATTATTTTATGGGAAGCTATAAGTAGGTTAATTAAGTATACACTTATTATAGAAAAATATATGCTATTTTTAGAATAATTTTATAAGGTCTTGTTGGCCACCCAACAAAATCCCTTCTCATTTTTCAAATGAATGGGCCCCTCCGTTGATTCTTCTTGTTTATTTTCGGTTTTGATACTTTGTTTTGAACTAAAATGACAATCAAAATTTTGAAGCAGAGATTTTACTCTAGATTTTGTCATTGTTTCTTTTATTGGTATGTGGTGTGATAATGATCTCTAAAGAATTGGAAGACACATCTCAAATCCTAATAATGATGTTGATGGTTGTTTTTGTTGCATTGAGAATGTTTCTTTCTTTATCTAAATTTATATAGATCTCATATCTTTTAAGCAACTTTATGATGCTTT
The DNA here is from genome assembly GCA_000404065.3 of Pinus taeda. Classification (NCBI taxonomy): domain Eukaryota; kingdom Viridiplantae; phylum Streptophyta; class Pinopsida; order Pinales; family Pinaceae; genus Pinus; species Pinus taeda. Next base: position 5,225 of record APFE031167549.1, on the reverse strand, counting down.
AAGCCTTTTCAATCAAACCTACATGTGAAAATTATGTTTTCATTGTGTTTTTGTATTTTTCCTTGCCTTGACTATAGGTTAAAATTGCACTCAAAGTCATGGTGTTTATGTATTATATATCTCGTGGATTAGGAATATTTTGTTTTCAAACTTTGTTATGATATATGACATACAAGCTTGTATTTTATAATCATTCATATTCCTTGATGTGTAAAATGTTGTGACTCCATGACCTTATAATATCTCTTGCCATTATTCAACTCTTTGATTTATATTCTGATGGTTGTTGTGGCTTGAAAACATCAAATTTAATGCTATGTTCGATGGTTATATGAACAATTAAAATGTGGTAAGGAAAATATCAATATACCATGCAATGAAATAATCATCGACAAGGATGGTACATTTGATGGGATTTATTATGAATAAATTTTATGGTTTTATGATGACCCGGTTGTATTATCCAAACTGGAAAATCTAACCCTCGAAACTTGGTTACACCATTCACTATTGTCATATCTTGAGCTTTGTGGTTACATTATTTCTCTGTCTGCTATCATTAATATTAGGTACATATGGTACTCTGCACTAGTTGTCCAATTCATAGCCTAGGGTTTTCATTCCTATATTCCTTCCATTCTTGTTTCGAGTCTTCGCCTTGTATGCACTGTGCTTAGGGTTTGTTCTATATAACTTTGTTTAGCTTGTTTGATTGAAGTCGCCACCCAATTTTCTCTTGTCATGTTGCAATGGTTATGTTTTGAAATTCTATCTCCCTCATTTTGCCTCCTTTCCAAACATAATCACAGTTCAGTTTTATTAGGTATTTTGAGATACCTCTTGTGGTTTGAACAAAGTTGATTGAGGGTGATATTATTGAATCATATGAGGAGTAGATGACTCTATTTCAGGAGGTCGGTTGGTGGGACTTTGTCCAATGTTTCTAGGGTTTTAACGATGAAGTGGTAAAGGATTTCACCTCCACTTTTAATGGTAGAAAATCCAGGGTTGGCGAAGTAGAAATGCGGGTCGATGTTGATTTCATTGCATATGCGACTTGTCTCTCCACAAAAAGTGATCACTGGTCAAAGAATTTCTAAGAGCACAATGTGTCGCGGTGAAATTTTCTGGCATTCAAAAATTGTGCGTATAATGTTAAAGGTACGCCAGTTAGTTTTCTTAAAACTAAGTGGTGAGATTTGTTATATTTTTTCGATGTTTATTACTTGTGAAGATAGATACCAGTTTGTTTTCATGTACCACATACACTTGCTAATGGTATTCTTAGGTTACAAGATCAACCTCCCATTTTCTTTTGATATTGATTGGATCATTATATTGTTTTTCATCCATCTTGATGCATTTAGAGTGGAAAAAGTGGAGGAATCAACTCACTAGACTGTTTTTATAGGTGGGACCCAGTTTGGTAAAACAAGGTTTGGAATTTTCTGAGAGCGTTTTGAGGCATCAAACGACGTTTTTTGGGGGTAAAACTTTTCCATTCTAGTGAACACCTTTTCATGCTATTCTACCCTCATAGATATTTCCAACGATGCAAGAAGTGCATCAATCAAAGTCTGTTTTGAAAGTTATGCCACTTAGAAGTTGACCTTCCTGTTTTCACACCCATAATTCAAGAGGATGCTACGTCAGCCCCCATTATTCATGGAAAATGGGATAGCCACATGATTATGATGTAAAATACTCTGGAAGTGTCTATAGTGTAACTTTGGTTAAGATTTGAGGTAGTCAAACCTAACCACTAGTGGGCTATCAGGTTGTATTATAATCAGGCAACTAGGAGGAAGAGGCATTCCATTCTTTCGAGTGCTTTGTTCCATATCTAAGAAAAAATAGCCAAGAGGGATAACAGGTAGAGAAAACAAAGAGGATTTTTACACTGCAGCAACCCATAAGCCACATGCCATAATTTTTTGTACTTTCAACCATATTTCCAAACAAAGAAAGAGAGTGGAGTGACCTCACCTTCCAACTAGGTGCTTTCTCCTTAAAGGGTTTCTTAAAGTGAATCTTGTGTCTTATTTGTTTGAGATTTTATTTTTTTGTTCTCTATTTTCTATATAGTTTCCATTCGCATGCATGCACTATTTACAATAAAATATAAACATTTATAAATTTAATAAAACTGTAATAATGTAGAATTTCAGATTTTAAGCATAATGTTATCATATCTATTGTGACGAACTGTCTATTTGAACATCCACGGTAGTTTACAGGTCATATTTTCATAAGATCCTTGCCAAAATGGCTAAGGCATACTAAGTTGAACGCAAAAATAGTCACTGGTCTCATTTTCACATGGTTTGATCTGCATTCTTGTAAAACACTATTTGGCCAAGATTAGTGATGTTTGGGATGCTTTTCTCCTTCGTAATGGATTTGACAAACCCCAACTGTCAAATAATCAAAATTTACCCCTAGGGTTTTTCCTAATCTCCAACCAACTAATCCGACTCCATCTGACTTTCACATTAATGATGATTTCAGCCTCGACGAGTTGTGCCATTTTGATGGATCAAAACTGTTTGATGATACTAGGGTTAAAACCCTTAAAACAATGACTATTCATATTACATGAAGTATGACTAGTAATTCATAGTTTAAACATGTTAAATTGGATATGAAATTTAGAGATAATGTTGAGCCATATTTCTCAGATCATAACCTTCATTCTAAACCTATACAAGAAAAGGAAATTAGTGAGTTAGACCTTAATCCTCAGTCCTGGGTGAAGACTAAACAATTTGAAAATAAGATATCCAGGGAAAGGTGCAACATGGGTAAAAACATCCATGTGAAGGAAGTTTATGTTGATCTTGAATCTTCTGTCTAGCCTATGCCAAAGAAAAATAAACCTCAGTCAGGTGATAATTTTGGTTTTGTCGATAATGGTAATTATAGTGAGAATGGTGACAATAACTTAGATAAATTTCTTCATAGCGCGTTTGACTCTGATAAATATATACATGACATGTATTTGCATGACAAAATCTGGTTATGGTACCTTGTCTTGAGCACCAGATTAACAAACTTATATAGGAGAACGATAAACTCAAAATGCTTAATCAAATTAGGAATAATCAAAATGATCAGAAGTCTACAAGGTTTGAGAAGAAAACACAGTCAATGGTCACACACATAATTATTAAATCACCTAATGTCAAAGTTATCATTACCCCATATACTCATTATTCAAACTCTGCTAAATAAAGGTTTTATTAATTGTCTATTTTGAAGATCAGATATTTTGAAGGTATATTTTATATTTTGTTCAATTTGCTAATTATAAAAGACAGCTACAAAATAAAAGGTTTTGTAGCAACCTTATTTCAATAATAAATGTTGATTATTCATATTACTTTCTCAATTTGTAAACATGTTCTTCTCATTCATCGGATGTTGGTCTTGGTTTGCACGAAGTCTGTTACTGTGGATATGATGCCATTGTTCCAAATCTCGCACATATACCCTGTTTTTTTTGTAAGTAAGCATTTGTATTAAGAAAACAAAAATATTGTACAAAGGGACTGCCCGGGCAGACTAAAGCTCGAAGCTCTGCTGAGAACATAACAAAATAACCAAAGGACCTCCTACAAAACCCACAAGAAAACGGGTAGCCGGAAAGGATGAACTATCCACCTCGGCCTAGGAGTAGACTGGAAGAGAGCAGTGCTAAACAAGAAACATACAGATGCACCAAGAGACAAGAGCCCGACCAGGGATTCTACCCAAATTGGGTGGAATCCACAGTGCGACCCTTTTTACCTTTCTTTTTACCAACTTTGACCCATCCAAGATGATCCGGCTGGGATGGAAAGACTTGTAGACTAAGCTAGCCGGACGGGGAGATCTCCTTGTCTGAATCCGAAGGAGAGGTCTCATGCGGTCGTTTTTGCGAGAGAGGAGGTACCGAGGACTCCTCAGGATTTGTTGAGGGCGGGTCCTGTGCAAGCGAAGCGTCCATCCCGTCCTCAACCACGTCCTCTTCATCTGAGCTGGAACTGAAGTCATCCATGGGCAGCGGGTCACATGGTTTCCAGCTTTTGGATTTCGGCTTGGGAGCTGCCTTCTTCTTTTGGGTAGGAATCGCTGGACACGATCTATGAAGGTGCCGTGTGAGATGGCAATTTCTGCAACGGAACGCTGTGTTCTCGTAATCCAGGGTCTGAGTCCAGTGGAAGTCTCCAACTTTGAGAATGATCTGATCTGGTAATACTTTACTCATGTCTATTTCTGCGCAAATTCTGGCGAAGGTGTAGATGCCCTTTTCCCCTCTCGAGGTGTCTGTGGCTAGATGGCGGCCTAGAGAGTTGCCGATACCTTCAAACACAGCAAAGTGCCATAAATGAACTGGGAGGTTAGGAAGTCTGACCCAGATGGGGAGTTTGGTAATGGTAGCTGTGGAGGGATCAAAATCTGGGCACCAGGGGGTTAAGAACAGACCCGCCGAGTCCCAAAACCACGGACCCTCAGTTAGTGCTTTCTGATAATCCTCACTGTCAACAAAAACTACAATGAAGAAACCTTTTGAACAAAGAAAAACCTTGCAATTGTTGGTCCAGTTAGCGTGAATCCATTTGTAGAGATCTGCTGTGCGTGGCCAGAGCCCATTGAACCTGCAAATAATGCCAAATTCGGCAAACAGTTGGAATTGCCTGTCCATCGTTGGATGCATAACTTCAATGGAGGGGGTTTCCTCCAGCTTGTCCACCAAAAAGGGTTTTGGGGCTTGGGTTGGTGAAGCGGAGTTCTTGGGTTTCTGAGCATGGACAACATCTTTGTATGAAAACGCTGCTGCTGAAGATGACTGTCCAGCAGCTCCCCCTCTCAAACGAAGGGCAAGCATAATGGAAGCATTTCTTTGAATGTTGTAAAATGAAAGGGGTAAGAGATCTTCAAGCTGTTTACCTTTGAAGATGAGTCTTTGAGAAGCAGAAGGAATCCCCACCTTGAGGTTCAATTTTTGCTTGAGGTCCTGCACGAGATCTGAAGAGCTCACCCACTGAAGCAGAGTTTTGCCTGAGAGGAGCGTTATTAGGATCTGGAAAGACTCGGAATGCTTCTGAGTCTGCTGTCCTCTACAAGACATAGTTGAGAGGACACTGGAGCAAGCACGACCGGCCAGGGGTCCAACCAGAGCCTGTATTTTATTTCCCTTCGCTAGGCAGCTTGCGAACTGAGTCTCTTGTTTTGGCTTGAGAGGG
>APFE031167537.1:3300-23620 GCA_000404065.3 Pinus taeda | reverse complement strand
GCGTGGGTACACAGCGCGACAGTGTTTCAGGTGCGTGCTTACTGGTTGATTACGCGGTGCGACAGTCTTTCTGGGTGCATACCTACGGTGATAGTACGCGGCGCAATAGTTCTTCTGGGTGCGTGCCTACTGTGCAGTACGCGGCGCGATAGTACATTTTGATGCGTACTGTACGCAGATCAGTGAAAGGAGCAGTGCGTGGCCACGCAGTACAACAGAAGTAACTCTGTGGGTATACGCAGAGAAGCAGAGGATGAAGTGTGTAGCGACACAGGCCAGTAAAAATAAAACTGCGTATATGTTTTAAGATCTTCTGTTGGTTGAATTTTTCTTGTTGATAAGGTGTTCTGGGTTCAGTTCTGTTACTGTTTATCTGGTTATTGCAGCTGACTGTATAATTTACATGTACTTGATGATCATTTGATGTGTATGGATCCAATTTGAAAATTTATGAAAAGTGGTCCTTGAAAAGAAGTAGGGGGTTGTAGCTCCCTTCCAGGAGAGACTGGAAAACGAGAGAGAGTTGTAGCTCTCTGCAGGTTGCAGCCTGCGTACTGGTAAAGGACTGCACCAGTACAAGACCATTGTAAAAGGAGTTTCTAATTTGAAAGAAGATAGAGACATATTGCAGCAGGCGGTTTTCACCCACATTGGGTTTCCACCTTATATCTGGTGTTCTTTGATGTGACTGTCTGTTTTTCTTGTTCATGCTCATTGTTTTATGGTACTGATATGCAAAAAAAATTCAAAGTATAAATAAGGAAGAATTGTTAAAAGGACTAGATAATACTGATTCACCCCCCCTCTCAGTATTATTTTCAACAAGGGAGAATCTAAAAAAAGGCTTTATTGGACCCTCCCAATGCTATCTCTATGGATCTCAAGAGGAGACGATGGATCACCTTCTCAACATCCTTCCTTTCACATCAAAATTTTGGGACTGGGTGGCCTCAATCTTTAGGCAAACATATAGGGATAGTCTCAGCATTTCCAATACTCTAAAGAACTGGTGGGTAAATTTCTCAGGGAATGAAATTATTAATAAAGCCCAGATTCTGGTACCAGGCTTTGTTATCTAGAATTTTTGGAAAGAGTGCAACAATCAGATCTTCAAAGACAGAGCAAGAAAGCCCAAACACATAATTGCCCAAATTTTGAGGCAGCTCAAAGACATAATAAGAAGCTTGTTGAGGAATCTTCCTAAGGATCCTCCTCTACCCCAAGAGACGAGAATTCTTATGTATTTGGGTCTCCAATCTGTAAACCCATAGGGTTTATTCAAGGGAGTAAGCCAAATTAATGCAAATATTAATATTTGGTAGCCGCCTCCCCATGGCTTTCTAAAGATTAATACAGATGGAGCTTCTAAAGGAAATCCAGGGTTAGCTGGATTTGGAGGGGTTATAAGAGATGAAAAGGGTCAAATAAAGAAAATCTTCCATGGCCACTTGGGAAAGGCTACTAACAACATAGCAGAACTCATGGCACTAGAACAAGGCTTGGAAATTTTGTTAGTTTCTAATTTGCACGATGTCATCATAGAGGCAGATTCAGAATTGATTATTAGAGCGGCCAAGAAAATATGTAATGGTACTTCGCTAGAAAAAATTTCAAAGCACTGGAGGCTTTTGCAAGTCTTTCACCATATCCACTTCCACCAACAAACCTTAAAAATGGTCAACTTTGTCCATGTGAAGAGGAAAGCTAACATGTTAGCGGATCGCTTGGTGAACGAGGGAGTCACCAACTTGTATAAGGATTCCAGGTATGAATGGAATCTACTATCCATAGGAAAATTGTTGGAGGATTGTCTCTATCAGACGAACAAATATATAGAGCTATAGATTCACCAGAAGGACTGAGATGGTACAGACAACAGGAGGAAGGACTGAGATGGGTACTTGTTAGCTCAAATATATAACTATGGTTGTTGAGGGCCAAATATAAGCTTGGTCATGTTGATTATGCTTAAAAGAAAGCCCACAATAGTCGTCTCCCTTCTGCTCCTTTACCCCACTTACTATCTTTCACCTCCACTTCTTCTGTTTTTCCCTAAACCCCGACTTAAACCCCTGTTCCCTCAAGCCCTCAGTGCAAAGCCTAAAGCTTCATAAAGTCAGGTCCACATGACCCTACGCTTCCATAACCCTAGCATCACCTTTAAATCGCAGTCGTTGACTCTTCCTGCTGATCTAACGACTCCTGTCACGTCAAATAAAGTCACCCGCGTGATCAAATCCCCACCATCCGATCATCTCCGCCACGATCAAACGACACACTCTCCTTGCGTCCACAAAGTGTCGGGGCATTAACGCGTGATAGAGAGTGGTTTCCTCTCTCCTCCGCCGCAATGCATCACACTCTGAGTGGAATTGCACACCATTCCCCTTTTACTGCCCAATGTCCTAAGCCAGTGCGAGCAATACTGCTTACTGCCCGGTCCCACATTCCCGCCCAATAACATCCAGGCACCTTCACTGTCTGATCACCACTGGATCTGTCTGCCCAAGATCCAACAGCCCATGATCACTCCACTCTCATCTCTCCCGATACCCTCCACCAAGCCATCCCCATCGTCCATCCTCTCGATCCGGCAATTGATCTTCCTCCTTCATCTGATTCGTCCACCCACTACGTAGTCCACGTCCTTTGACTGTTTCGTGCACCTGAAGAATGAAGGTGACCAGTCCCCAGTACCAGTTGTAGTTGCTTATCAACAACCGCATTCAACAGACAGTATGGCCAAGAAGGAAAAGGACAGAGCATGAGCATGTAGCTGCATCTAGCAGTTATGGAACTTCATGGATAAGGACACTCCAGCTGCTTGAGAGGACAGCAGAGCATTTGAGAAGATCAAATTCACTCACAGAGACAAGTAAACATGCTCAAAGACTCCATTACATAGTTAAATAAAGTTGGTGGTCAATTATGCCCCCTCCATACCTAGAATGGCCAAGTGCCTTTGTAATGAAACTCTATATATACCCAGATACAAGATGTAATCAGGGTTGATGGTTGATTTTTTGATGTAAGGTTCAACTTCTGGAGACTGTGACTATTTTGATACTTGTAGTGTCTCATCTTCATTTTCAGCTAATACAAGCTTCGTTTGTTGTTAATTGTTCACTTTCCATTTCTCCTCTCTTTAAGTTGTGCCTGATATGTTGTATTCCTGAACTCTTGATGTTTAGCACTAGAATGGCTGACATCCTATCCTTTTGTTAAAGTCTTGTATGTACCATTGAATGAGTTATTTAGGTTTCTCTTCCTCTTGTGCCAGAGAGCTATCATCATGTCTATGCACTAAGAGATTAGATTTGTAGACTTCTTTACTAGTGGCAGTTGGCCATCACATGGTCTTATGCATCTGCTGGTGTGGTCAGTATTCTCCATTTTCACCCTACCTTAAAATTTGAGTAGTTGGTGGTCTAAAGCCTTGTATTCTAGGGGTGTTCACGCATGTCTAGAGTCAAGCAAAGTAGAAGTGGTTATCTGGCTTGGAAAAGCATCATTCCTTCCATTCATCCATTTGCAACAATAAATTGAATTTATATGTTCCCAGGCATCTCCGAGCTACAACCTAGGAGAGTTTCTTGGGGTGATAGCATAATTGGCACCATTGCCAGGGAGAGGAGATTGAAGCTCAGCTTCCCTGGGAGAACGACACATCTCCATCTTTGATGATAGACAAAGTCTGGACACATTTCTAGTTGTAATCATCTATCTGGCGACTCTACTGGAGGACCAACCTAGTGGTGACTCCACGTTACAGTTTTGCCTCAGTTTGTGAGTTATACTCGGAGGAATCCTCAGAAATCACCAGCTGACCCAGTGTCTGACCCTGAGAAGATTGTCAAGCAAAGGAAGACATCATAGAAAGGAGCATCAGGACCAGGTAAGCCTAAGAAATCGTATGTATCTCTACAAGAGGAGGTTATAGCTAAGAATGTACATTTTGAAGATATAGAGCCTAGCATTGTTAGTGAACAAATACCCTCAAAGATTCATAAAGCTCCTTGTTTATCCAGTTCCCCTTTGGAGCTCAGCCTAAAGAAATTTTCCCATAGAGTCCATCATATTCCTTTGTCTCTGTCATCTATTTCACTGCTCCCTACTATTCAAACTACTAGTATCCTTCCACCTACCCCAGTCATGGTAGGCCAACAAGCACCTACGAAGATGGAAATAATCATAGCTGCTAGGTATGGACCCTTGGTCTTGCCTGTTCCTTTGAATGCCATGCCTGTAGGAAAGTATCAGAAGTACATGCCTAAGTTCACTGGTACAGAGGGAGTAACAGTTGAAGAACACCTAGAGTCTTTTTATAGTTATGCTAATAACCTAGATATTAGTGAGCATGATGTCTGGATGAGATTATTTGTCCAAAGTCTTGATCGAGAGGCTAGAAAATGGTTTAGAGAATTGGCCCCTAGGTCTATAGCAGAGATTGAAGCATTAGATGATGTATTCTTGAAGCATTGGGGAGATAAAAAAGATCTGTTGTATTACCATACCAAGTTTGGAAGCCTCAAGAGGGAGAATGGGGAATCATTACCTGATTTTAATAAAAGATTCAACCATATGTACAGTAAAATAGCATCTGAAGTAAATCCAACCCCCACCTCTGCCAAACTCACCTATGCCAATGCTTTTGACTTTGATTTCTGCATGCTTTTAAGAGAAAGAAGGTGTGCCACTCTAGCTGAAATGCAAGATGCAACCCTAGAGGTGGAATCTAATATCATGGCTGCAGAAAAGCTCAAAAGTCAGGCTGATAGAAGGAGGCAGAGAGGTGAGGCTTCTTCTTCCTCTGCTTCCTCTTCAGAACTGAAATTAGACAAAATGACTAGGATGATAGAGTCACTGGCTGCTAAAATATCTAGGCTAAAGGTTGAGCAGAACTTTGGGAAGGCAAGGCTTCCAAACACATTTGCTCCAAGAAACCCAAATCCATTCAGAAGAGAAAATGAACAATTACAGATCATTTAAAGAGGTAAAGAAGAAAAAGAAGAACAAATAGTTAAGGCTCCTTTCCAAAACGTAGTCATGGAGGAGGAGCATTTTGAAGAAGAGGATGAAATTCATTGCATGGAAGATAAAGGTAGTGATTCCTTTTTGACATTGGTTGCCTATGAAGAATCATTGCTATAGGACCAAACCAGTCAAGAGTGGGACAGAGAGGTTGTTTAGCAGACTAATGAGAAACACAGATATAATCTAAGGTCAAAGAAAAACAATGTCAAGGAGAATCTTGCCGAAAGAGTTGTTGTCCCAACAAAGAAACAAAATATCAGACAGAAGAAGCCAGCAATTGATCTAGTCATCCTTAAAGTACCAGCTCAAGAGGTAAGAGGTCCTGACAAGTTCCCTTCCACTTTCAGTTTTGAATCAGAAGTGCAGAAGTTAAAAATATTTGTACCTCTGATAGAACTTACAAAGAGTTAAGTTTTTAGAAAGCCTATCCTTGATGCTCTTGAGTTAAAATCCTCACAAGCCTCTCATGACTATGTAAATTTGCATGATGATAAGCCTACAGTTGTGGTTAGCCCAATGACTGAACCTCCTGATAATAGCTCCCCGTCATTCTATGTCTCCTTGACCATTCATGACAAAACCCTCCATAACTGCCTGCTAGACACAGGGGCCAGCCACAATCTGATGCCTAAAGCTATCATGGAAGAGTTAGGTCTTGATATCCCCCGACCATATCATGATTTATTCTCATTTGATTCAAGAAAGGTAAAATGCCTAGGATTAATCAAAGACCTGGCCATTACCCTAACCCAGCTGCCCATGAAGAGCATGATTATGGACATTGTGGTAGCAAATGTCCCCCCTAAGTTTGGCATGCTGTTGTCTAGAGGGTGGATTAAGAGACTAGGTGGGAAATTACAGAATGATTTATCTTATGCCATTGTCCCAATCTTTGGAGGAGAAAGCAGAAGATTGTACAGAGAATCACAGCTGGCCCACATCATCAATGATGAGAAGAATCCTTCTAATCATCCCATTTATGCTGTGGACACTAATTTTGGAGCATGTATTCTCCAAATTGAAGAATCCCAGAAGGCCTCATTACAGCTCAAGAAACCAATAGTCCAGGCTGATGGAGAGCAAGGAAGTCAGGATTGGAAAATCCCTGAACTGAATTGCAAATTGTGAGTAAAATTCAAAGTATCGCACTGGTGCCATCGCACCCTACCTTCAAGGCAGCCTATATGCATCGCACTTCGCGAGTATAGTAGGTGCGCTGCATATTGAATTCACTGCATGAAAGGTGTGATGGTCAAGGAAGGTTAAATTTACCTTCAGACTCTGGTTTTTCCTCACTGTTTTCAGTCCTATTCAGGAGTTTTGATGTATGTGGTCAGTGTATCTCTATGAAAACCCCTTTCTCTTACATTATTTTGCCTCCATAGTGCAAAGAACTGTAAGTGTTTTTATGTATTGTGCGCCATTTTCCGTTCTATTTTGCAAAGAAGTAGCATAGTCGAACTGTCATTTCTTGATTTGAAAGTGTCGTAGCTATCTTTTTTAGTCATAGAAGAGAATTCCATTGTTCTTGATAGTCGATTATACAGTTACTGTTGCATATGATTTGAATTAGTATTTTTTTAAAGCGTCGAAAAGAAACTTTCATTTCGAAATCGCAAAGTGTCTCTCTTACCTTCACTTCATTTTGAAAAGAAATTTGTTGAGTATTGTTGCTTTGAAAATAATTCAGATTTGCACTTAGCTTTCTTATCATCATTCATACATTAATAAGGCTAAAAACAAATACATGCATGTGCATTTGCATTTAGACTATTTGGTTTGATTTAGGACAGTGCATTTAGTCTGTGCTTTGTGCTCTTTGTTGAAATATTCTAGACTTTCTTTCCTTAGTAGCTAGGATTTTCATTGCCAAAAGAAGATTAAACATTTGTTTATCATCTTAGACTGCATTTTAGGAATTGTATACACATCACGTGGTGAACATGAAAGGCAAATTTTTTAAGCAAGATCAACTTAAAATAAATTTAATGAATCTAACAACGCTTTGGAACCTAATGCACAACATCTAGAGGTCTAGGCTAGAGACATATTCCAGCATCGTAAAACCTGGTAACTATTGTTTTCATTGTTGGTTGGGTGATTCCTCCACTCTGAGACGGCAAGTTCCAGTACGGACTTGTGCTCCCACGTACCATCGAGCATATATTGGGAGACCACAATAGGCTACATCCTTTATCCTTAGGAAGTCGTGTCTACCGCCCTATCGATTACAATGCACTAAACACAGCATTCGGGAAGATTAACTATTGTATCGTAAAAAGTATTATGTAGTTTTGCAATTGGTTTGGTAATCCCCTGTGCCTAGATCTCTAGAGAAGTCTATTTTGCTCCTTTTCAGACTCCTTAAAAGAAAAGGTCCATCTAAGCACTTGTCACTTCAAGCTCACTAAAAATCGAAGGCGACTAGAGTCATCTTTTGTTTTTTCTCGACTCTTTAAAATTGAAAAAACAAGTTGTGTCAAAGAGTCTAAAATTTATTTTAATCGGAATAACATCATAAATTCCCCCGTTGGTCTTTAGGTTGAGAAAATGGAATCTACCAACCAAGGATTTCCCCTTGGAGGAAATCCTAGTCCCTTCTCCTCTTGGGGAGATGTTGGTGCACCCCATATGGCCACTTTGTCACTTCCAGGGTTGACAATTGGTTTCCCTGTTTGGCTCTTCTCTACCTCTGTTGTTCAGAATCCCGTAATTCCTTAACAGTCAAGTCAGCAACTAGATGACACTAGAGCTGCCTCCCAACCTTCTACTTCAACTAATTCTCCCTCTCATCCTTCCTCTTCACTTGATAAAGCCGATAAAGCTAAAAATCAAGTGACCGAGAAGAAGAAGAAGAAGAAAGAGAAAAAGGAAAAGAAGAAAAAGGAACCAAAATCGAAAGGGGGTAACCAAGCGTCATCTAGTGAAAATCCTCACACCGCACCGTCGAAACCTAAATCTCCTTGTATCATTTGCAATGGAGACCACTTTCACCGAGATTTTCCCTGCATCCGTTGGATCTTAATGAACTGGTCTCCTCATTTGCACAATCTGGTGGCATCAACCTCTGATGATCATGTTGAATGCACACCATCAACCAGTGAAAGTGAAGCACATGGACAAAAAAGGAATCCCATATTTCCTTGTAAGTTGTGTGAAGGAAATCACATCATCCACCATTGTCCCTTCCTTGACGAGGCTAAAAGAGTTTTGGATGGCCATCCTATTTCACCGCTATGGCTTCCTCCTAGATATAAAAAACTCTTGCCAAGTCCTCCACCGGTTGAAAATTTGGCTGGCCCGTCATTGTGGTCAGCCAAAGTGTCTATCATTGAAAATGAGCCCTCTGTATCCATACCAGACGAAAGTCAAAAGGTCAAGATGACAGTTGACCCGGTCTTGCCTTCAGAGTGTTCATCTTTGAATGATACTGTTACTGAAGAGAAAGAGAATGACACCATTCAAATTTTTTCATCAACACAGACTTCGATGAACTTGGGGGCAGTCCTCCCATTCCTTTATCGCAGGAAGGAAGTCCATCAGAGTCATATCTAGCCGTCTATTCGGTCCTACCACCAAGCAACCTAGTCGTTTCCTTCGATTGGAATCTACTAGGCAGACCCCGTTTACCAGCTAATGTACCATTCATAATCATTGTACAAGCTTACAGAATGGTTATGGCTAGTACCATCATCAAAAGCACTTGGTTCACCATCACTTTTGCCTGAAATGAGAAATCTGACAGGCTTCAACAAAGGAACCAGTCGATCTTTAGGGATCCTTCCAAATGTGCCCGTTACTTTGAGAAGGAAAACTGTTCACATGAACGTAATGGTAGTTCAAGGACCCTTGGATTATAATCTACTCCTTGGACGCGACTATATTTATTGCATGGGAGCCATCGTCTCCTCACTCTTTAGAGTAATGTGTTTTCCACACGGAGGCAGAATGGTCAAGCTCATAGACCAAATGTCATTCCCTGGTTCACACATCGCAAATAGTCAAATTCCATCCCTAAATGGTCTCTTCACGCAAGGAATGTCTCATCGATCTCCAGTCTGTCCAGCTGATGAGCGCGAGTGATTTAGGAGGATGTGACTGAAACCCAGGGGGCATGCACCCTGGTCTGTTTCAGCAGGAAACCTTGGGTATAGAGTGGGTTTCCGCGAGGGATATATCACTAGTCTGACGAACCCATCCTTACAAGAAAATGGGATCAGGCTGGAATAAGATACCTTCGTTAAAGTTATGTGAGTGGAGTATCTCTACGTCACTCCCCTTTGTCTATTTTGGTAGGCATCACCAAGGGAGCTTTTTTGTCTGCTATGCAAATGGAACTTTCTTGGTAACCTGGAAATTCTTCGCTATACCTGGGGGCATGCAAACCTTTCCACATGCAAGCGAAGAGTAGCTATTTATTTTTTAAATTTGTAGGACCTCTAACCCTTTAAACCTGTAAGGCTAGTTGTTTCCTAACTGGAATAAAGAAAGGATCCGGGGCAAAGCTTGAGAGATGTAAGCCCCTTCAAAATAGCATCTTGAATGAGACATTCTTATCATATGACTGGCGAGCAATGTTACCGCAGGGTTCAAGCTCGTTAAAAAATAAACCTAAGTCATGAGAAAATGTTTCCCCCAGCATTTAAGCTCATTAAAAAATGAACCGGTAAATAAACATTGTAAATGCCTTATCGCCAGCTTTGGAGCCTTGGTCGTGTTCTCGCCATCACCTCCACTCTGTTTTTAGCCGATCATTCACCCCCATATGATTGTTTACCCCTTCGAGGAACATCTGCGAAGAGTGATTCTATTAGCCATCCTTGTGACACTGTCGTGATTAGAAAATTCCAAATCTTACCTGGAATCAGCTGACACCCTAAACCATCACTCATTCCTCGAAAATGAGTCTTCTTTAAGCTCTTTTCAACTGACTCGGAAAATATGAAAAGATTGCCTAGCGATTGGCCTCTCCAGCTCGTTAAATTCATCGGAAGTGTTATCCCTCCTCTAGATTTTAATCTTTTTGGACCTGAGGGATTATTACACAAAAAGATCGAGCGCTTGTCTTGTTCGGCTCGTTAAAATTATAAAAAATTCATCCCTTTTGTATTATTTTACGCTTTTTCGGACTTAAGGGATTATATGATGAAAAAGAATCGTTGGAGTCTCCTTTCCATTTCTTTCAGACTCTTTAAAATTGAAAGGGACCGAGTTATCTTTGTCGTTAAACTCGTTAAAACTAATAGCGACAAACTCATCCAAATGGACGAGAACGAGTTTCACTGTCACTAGGCTCGCTAAAATACAACGACAGGTTCGCCTGAAGGGCAGATTATAGAAAAAAAATATGTTATCCTCCTCAAGCTTGACAAAAATAAAGAGGTACTGGTCAACAATGACTGGGGAAAATTGGGAAGAAAACTTGAAGAAACTTTATTGGTAACAAGTCGCTCTTGAACATGACACTTTCCTTCTGCATCCATGCCGGGTTGGGTTGTTCCGTTCACTGGTCATCACCATTGGTCCGTCACACCATCCATCTTTGGGGTTAACGCTACCAATCCATCGTCATTGTCGCCGATATGTTCAAGAGAAGTCATTCAAACAATTCACCTGTGTCTCACCCACTGCAATACATTTATACTTCATTCCTTCATGACCACCACCCTGAACCCTGTATCCTCAGATTGTTTTCACCTCCAAAATCATTTGCTTCGTTCCGTGTCGTTGATGTGGAATTCATTAAGGACCTCCTACGACGGGTCGCTTCTTGTCGACATCAGCTCATTATCCAAGAAGTTGACTTAGGAACAATCCTTTCAGTACTTTGAAGCTTGCATGCCTCAATGGCAATTTTCTCACTTTCGGTGACAGGTTTACATCAATGGCCTTCGACCGAGAGATTTTGTGTGGTGTTCGACGCCAAGTCCTTTTTCACACCACGTGAATTGTACTGTAGTATCTTGAGGGTCATTGTCATTATTATTGATTCCTCTTGCGCCTATTAAAGACTTACATTATTGGCTGGTAATCAGGCGATGTCTTTCCATGTTCGACTCCAGAACATTTTTCACATGGATCGACTTGTACTCCGAGTGAATATTAAATGAGTTTTGAAGACCCCGGATCTAGTTTCATCCATCCAGGCTGTGATATATTAAGGAATATAAAAACATCCAGTGTACATCATTGTCGAACAGATGATCATCCAAATCAAAGGATGATGTGTCCATATCATCAGTCTATCACACAAACGATTGTCTGTCCTATGTACATTAAAATGAATTTATAAAGCTGAGCATGGGAATGCCCGCCTCAGCTAGATCATGAAAAATGTTGTCAAAATAATGTATTTATTGTATCTTATTACAGGTCGCCTCCCAGCTCGGAAAAACTTCGGATCCTCATAGTAAAGAATTTCACCCGACATCAAAAAAAGATTAACGACCTCATGCTTTAGGGGGCAACTGTTATAGACATTTTTGGGCACTTCAACCCCAATCATAAATGTCCATAAACTGAGGGCTCTTAAGTCCCTAAAAGTGTTGCTTCACTGCCTAAAGGAACAAGGTCAACTGATTACATCATCTCCCAGAAGTTCTCCACTGAAAACTGCTCATAAATGGTCAAAACAGGACCATACTGAAAGCTCAATGCAGAGGGTGCAATGCATATCACCTTCCCAATGTACAAGGTGCGATGCATACTAATTTGCTCCTCTATAGGGTGCGATGGTCAGGAATGGACAAATGGCAGGGACAAAAATGCGAGGTGGAAGATCATGGAATCTTCCAGAAGCTTCCCCTCTGACACTTGCCATTATTGGAAATAAAGGGTAGAAACATGTACATAGGTAGGGACGTAGTCGTAGACCGCTATTGGAAATAGCGTTTAAGATATTGTCCATTAATAGGAAGAGATTCCATCTTCCCATCTAAGGATTGAAGATGATAAGTATGATGACCAAGCTTATCGTGCACAATAAAGGGTCCATTCAACATGGATTGGAATTTAGTGTGTTTACCTTTCACTTTGTGGGATTTATCCCACTTCAATACTAGGTCTCACACACTGAACTCCTTGTTCCTCGCAAACTTCTTATCAAACCAACACTTTATACTCTAACAGTTAACACACTTTTCTTTTCTTTTGCACATTTCTTCCTCTAGCTTCAAAAGAGTATCTATCCTATTATGAACCACAAGACATGGTTTACCTCGAGATTCTTAGTAAATTTGAAGGGCAAGGAGGTATATGTTTGAATTAAGGGGATGCTTTTGCGATCTTTTGTGATCTTTCGTCATATTTTTTAATCTTTCATGATTAGTTGAGGTATTTCATGATCTTTTGTGATCTTTCATGATATTTTGTGGTCTTTTGCAATATTTCGTGATCTTTCATGAATTTTTTCCATCCTTAGTCATCTTCATGATCTTTTGTCATTTTTCATGATTTTTCATCATAGTTTGTCATGTTTAATGATATTTTGTAATATTTCGTGATTTTTCGTGATATTTTGTGATCTTTCGTCAACTTTCTCAATCTTTCATCATCTTTCGTGATATTTCATGATATTTCATGATATTTCACAATCTTTCATCATCTTTCACGATCTTTCATCATCTTTCATGATTATTTAGGATCATTTGTGACCTTTCGTGATCTTCTATCATATTTCATCATCTTCCACAATAGTTTGTCATCTTTCCTCATATTTCATTATCTTTCATGATATTTTATCATATTTTATGGTCTTTCATCATCTTTATCAATCCTTTAGGATTTTTCGTCATCTTTTAGGATCATTCACGATATTTCGTGATCTTTTATCATCTTTCACTATCTTTTGTCATCTTTCATCATATTTCATGATCATTCATCATTGTTCACAGTATTTTGTGATTTTTCATCATAGTTTGTCATCTTTCGAGGTCTTTTGTGATCTTTCGCAATCTTATGTCATTTTGCGCAATCTTTAAGGATGTTTCACAGTTTGTTGTCATCTTTTGTTATATTTTGTGATCTTTTGTGATATTTCGTCAATTGTTTGTGACCTTTTATGGTATTCACGATCTTTTGTGATCTTTAGTCATCTTTTGTGGTCTTTCATGATTTTCCATCATCTTTCGTCATCTTTTGCGATAATTCGTGATCTTTCGTCAATTTTTCGTGACCTTTTATGGTATTCACAACCTTTTGTGATCTTTCTTCACCTTTTGTGGACTTTCATGATTTTCCGTCATCTTTCGTCATCTTTTGCGATAATTTGTGATCTTTTGTCATATTTTAAGATTTTTAGCGAACTTTCATGATCTTTCATGATATTTCATAATCTTTCATGATATTTCATAATCTTTCATCAACTTTTGTCATCTTTTGAGATATTTCGCAATGTTTCATTATCTTTCATGATCTTCGTTCATATTTTGTGATATTTTGCGTCGTTTTGCCATTTTTCATCAACTTTAATCATCTTTCAAGAATTTTTGTCATATTTCGTTATCATGATATTTCTTCATCTTTTGTGATATTTTTTGTTCTTTTGTGATTTTTAGTCATCTTTCATAATTTTTTCAATGTTTCATGATCTTTCATCATCTCTTAGAATGTTTCATGTTCTTTTGCAATCTTTCATGATCTTTCATGATCTTTCGTCATGTTTTATGATTTTTCATCATCTTTCGCAATATTTCATGATCTTTCGAGACCTTTCGTCATAATTTAGGATGTTTTATGGCCTTTCACAATCTTTCATGAGATTTCGTCACAATTTAGAATGTTTCATGGATTTTCATCATCTTTTGCGATCTTTCATCATCTTTCGCGATTTTTTGTTATCTTTCATCATTTTTTCCAATCTTTTGTGGACTTTTGTCATTTTTCATAATATTTCATCATCTTTTGCAATCTTTTATGGTCTTTCACGATCTTTCGTGATCTTTTGCAATATTTTGTGATTTTTTGTCATCTTTCGCCATCTTTCTCGATCTTTCGTAATCTTTCATGATCCTTCAACATCTTTGGTGATTTTTTAGGATCATTCATGATATTTTGTCATATCTTGTGATCTTTCATCGTCTTTCATTTTTTTCTGTCATCTTTTACAATCTATTGTCATATTCCACGATCCTTCGTCATCTTTCATGATCCTCCATCATCTTTCGTGATTTTTTGTCATATTTTGCGATCTTTCACCATATTTCAAGATCCTTTGTCATATTTCATGATATTTCGTGGTCTTTCATGATATTTCATCATATTTCTCATCTTTTATGATATTTTGCGTTCTTTTGCGATTTTTCACCATCTTTCATTATATTTTGCGATCTTTCATGATCTTTCATCATGTTTTAGGATGTTTCATGATCTTTCATGATCTTTTCTTATGTTTCATCATCTTTCATGACTTAAGGTGTTTCATGGTCTTTCACAATCTTTCATGAGCTTTGGTCATATTTTAGGATGTCTCACAATTTTTCATTGACTTTCACGATCTTTTGTCATCTTTCATGATCTTTTTTCATAGTTTGCAATGTTTCGTGGTCTTTCATCATTTTTCATGATCTTTCATCATATTTTGTGATCTTTTATGGTATTTCATGATCTTTCGTCATCTTTTGTGATTTTTTTCATCTTTCGTGATTTTTAGTCATCTTTCACAATCTTTCGTCATATTTCAAGATATTTTGTCATATTTCATGATCTTTCATTATCTTCTGCGGTATTTCGTGATATTTCATGATATTTCTTCATATTTTGTGATATTTTGCATTCTTTTGCGATTTTTCATCTTCTTTTCTGATCTTTCATGATCTTTTGTCATCTTTTAGGATGTTTCACGATGTTTTGTCATATTTCGTGATTTTTCGTCATCTTTCACAATCTTTCGTCATCTTTCAAGATCTTTTGTCCTAATTTTCGTGATTTTTCATCATCTTTCACAATATTTCATAATCTTTTGCGATGTTTGGTATTTTATGATCTTTCTTCATCTTTCATGGTATTTCACGTCTTTTATCATATTTCTCGATCTTTTAGGATGTTTCACATTATTTCGTCATCTCTCGCAATATTTCGTCATCTTTTGTGATATTTCATCATCTTTCGCGATCTTTCTTCATATTCCATGATTGTTCATGGTGCTTCATGATCTTTCACGGAGTTTCTTGATCTTTAGTCATCTTTCGTGGTCTTTCATGATATTTTGTCATCTTCCATGATATTTTGAGGTCTTTCATGTTCTTCCACAATCTTTCATGATCTTTTTGGTCTTTTGCAATATTTTGCGATCTTTCATGATTTTTCGCCATTTTAGTCATATTTCATGATGTTTTGTGATATCTCATGATTTTTTGTCATCTTTTGTCATGTTTCGTGATATTTTGCAATCTTTCGTGAGTTTTCGTCATCTTTCTTCATTTTTTATAATCTTTCATCATCTTTATCGATATTTCATCATCTTTATTGGTCTTTCATCATCTTTCACGATCTTTCATCATCTTTCGTGATTTTTTAGGATCATTCATGATCTTTCAAGATATTTCGTGATCTTTCATCATCTGTTATTTTCTTTCATCTTTCGCAATTTTTTGTCATCTTTCACGATATTTGGTCATCTTTCATGATCCTCCGTCATCTTTTATGATTTTTCATTATCTTTTGCAATCTTTCGTCATCTTTCAATATCTTTTGTCATCTTTCGTTATATTTCGCGATATCTCATGACCTATCTTCATATTTTGCGTTCTTTTACAAAATTTCATCATCTTTCATCATCTTTTGCGATATTTCATGATCTTTCATCATCTTTTAGGATGTTTCACGACCTTTCATGATCTTTCATGATGTTTCTTCATCTTTCATGATTTTTCATCATCTTTCACAATATTTCATCATCTTTCAAGATATTTTATCATATTTTAGGATGTTTCCTGGTCTTTCAAAAAAAATTCGTGAGCTTTCATCATATTTTAGGATGTTTCACAGCCTTTTGTCATCTTTCATGATATTTGGTCATCCTTCGTGATCTTTCTTCATATTTTGCAATCTTTTGTGGGCTTTCGTCATTTTGCATGATCTTTCATCATATTTGCAATATTTTATGGTCTTTCATGATCTTTTGTCATCTTTCAGATCCTTCGTGATCTTTCACGACGTTTCGTGATCTTTCATGATTTTTCATCATCTTTCGTTATGTTTCGTCATATTTCAAGATATTTTGTTATCTTTCGTGATCTTTTGCAATCTTTCATGATATTTTGTCATATTTTAGGATGTTTCATGATCTTTCTTCATAAGTTTTGTGATTTTTCCTCATCTTTCACAATATTTCATCATCTTTTGTCACGTTTCGTGATCTTTTGCAATCTTTTATGACCTTTCGTCATCTTTTGTAATCTTTCGTCATGTTTCACAATATTTCAACATATTTTGTGATTTTTTAGGATAACTTGCGATCTTTGTGATCTTTCGTTGTCTTTCATCATCTTTTGTGGTTTTCCATCATCTTTCGTGATTTTTCTTCATCTTTCACAATTTTTCGTCATCTTTCACGATTTTTCATCATCTTTCACAATCTTTCGTCATATTTCATGATCCTCTGTAATCTTTCATGATTTTTCATCATCTTTCGCAATCTTTAGCGATATTTCAAGATATTTTGTCATCTTTCATGATCTTTTGTGATCTTTCACAATACTTCTTCATATTTTGTGTTCTTTTGTGATTTTTCATCATCTTTCATTATCTTTTGCAATCTTTCATGATATTTCGTCATCTTTTAGGATGTTTCATGATCTTTCATGATCTTTCAAAAAATTTCACCATCTTTCATGATTTTTCATCGTGTTTCGAAATATTTCGTCATCTTTTATGATTTTTTATGGTCTTTCACAATCTTTTGTGAGCTTTCGTCATATTTTAATATATTTCACCATCTTTCAGATTCTTTCACGATCTTTCATGATATTTTGTGATATTTCTTCATCTTTTGCGATCTTTCGTGGTCTTTCATCATTTTTCATGATCATTCATCATATTTTGCGATCTTTTATGGTATTTCACGATCTTTCATCATCTTTCAAATCCTTCATCATCTGTTGTGATTTTTCGTCATCTTTTATTATTTTTCATCATCTTTCACGATATTTCATCATCTTTCAAGATCTTTTGTCATGTTTTGTGATCTTTCGTTATCTTTCACAATCTTTTGCGATCTTGATATTTTTTCATCTTTTGTGATTGTGCATTCTTTTGCAATTTTTCATCATCTTTCATCATCTTTTGCACTCTTTCATGATATTTCATCATATTTTAGGATGTTTCACTATTTTTTGTGATCTTTCAAGATTTTTTAATCATATTTCGTAATCTTTCATCATCGTTCGTGATTGTCCATCATCTTTCATGATTTTTCGTCATTTTTCATGATCTTTCGTGATATTTCTTCATGTTTTGTGATATTTTTCGTTCTTTTGTGGTTTTAGTTATCTTTCATAATCTTTTGCAATGTTTCATGATCTTTCATCATCTTTTAGGACGTTTCACGTTCTTTCACAATATTTTGTCATATTTCACGATCTTTCGTCATCTTTTGTGATTTTTCATCTTTCGCAATATTTCGTGATCTTTCAAGATATTTCATCGTTGTTTAGGATGTTTTATGGTCTTTCACAATCTTTCATGAGTTTTATTCATAATTTAGAATGTTTCATGGTATTTTGTCATCTTTTGTGATCTTTCATCATATTTTGCGATTTTTTTGCATCTTTCATGATTTTTCGTTATCTTTCATCATCTTTTCCAATCTTTCTTGGTATTTTGTAACTTTTCATGATACTTCGTCATCTTCTTCGATATTTTATGGTCTTTCATGATCTTTTGCAATATTTCGTGTTTTTTCGTCATCTTTCTTCATCCTTAGTCATGTTTTTTCGATCTTTTGTCATCTTTTGTCATCTTTCAACATCTTTGGTGATTTTTTAGGATCATTTGCGATTTTTTGTGATCTTTCGTCATATTTTGTGATCTTTCCTCTTCTTTCATGATTTTTTGTCATCTTTCACGATTTTTCGTCATCTTTCACAATCTTTTGTCATCTTTCATGATCCTCGTCATCTTTCATGATTTTTCATCATCTTTCATGATATTTTGTCATCTTTCAAGATCTTTTGTCATCTTTTGTGATATTTCGTGGTATTTCATGATCTTTCATGATATTTCTTCATCTTCTATGATATTTTGCCTTGTTTTGCAATTTTTCATCATCTTTCATTATCTTTTGTGATCTTTCATGATATTTCGTCATCTTTTAGGATGTTTCATGATCTCTTTCTATATTTTGTGATATGTCATGATTTTTCATCATATTTCACAATATTTTGTCATCTTTTAGGATGTTTCATGGTCTTTCACAATCTTTCGTGTGTTTTCGTCATATTTTAAGATGTCTCACAGTCTTTTGTTGAATTTCATGATCTTTTGCGATCTTTCTTCATCTTTTGCGATCTTTCATGGTATTTCATCATTTTTCATGATCCTTCATTATATTTTGTGATCTTTTATGGTATTCCATGATCTTTCGTCATCTTTTGTGTTTTTTCTTCACATTTCGTGATTTTTAGTCATCTTTCGCGATCTTTCGTGATATTTCATAATATTTCAAGATCTTTTGTCATCTTTCGTTATCTTTCACTGTATTTCACGATATTTCATGGTAATTCTTCATATTTTGTGATCTTTCATGATATTTGGACATCTTTTAGGATGTTTCATGATATTTCACGAAGTTTTTTCATCTTTTGTGATTTTTCATGATCTTTCACGATCTTTCGTCACGTTTCAAGATATTTTGTCATATTTCATGATTTTTTGTGATCTTTCATGATTTTTCGTCATCTTTTAGGATGTTTCACAATGTTTCTTCATAAGTTTCGTGATTTTTCATCGTATTTCACATTATTTTTTCATCTTTTGCGATCTTTGGTATTTCATGATCTTTCTTCACCTTTCATGATATTTTGTGGTATTTCATCATCTTTCTTGATATTTTAGGATGTTTCACATTATTTCATCATCTCTCGCAATATTTCATCATATTTTGTGATATTTCATCATATTTCATAATCTTTCTTCATCTTTCATAATCGTTTAGGGTGTTTCACGATCTTTTGCAAAGTTTCCTGATATTTCGTCATCTTTCACGGTCTTTCGTGACATTTCATCATATTTTGTCATCTTCAGTGATATTTTGAGGTCTTTCATGATCTTCCCTCATATTTCGTGATATTTTGCTATCTTTTGCAAAATTTTGCAATCTTTCATGATTTTTCACCATCTTTAGTCATCTTCCATGATCTTTTGTGATATTTCATGAGTTCATGTCATCTTTTGTCATGTTTCATGATCTTTTGCAATATTTCGTGACTTTTTGTCATATTTCTTCATCTTTTGTAATATTCTGTCATCTTTGTTGATCTTTCATCATCTTTCATGATCTTTCATGATCTTTCATAATCTTTCGTGATTTTTTAGGATCATTCGCGATCTTTCATCATCTTTCACAATTTTTCATCATCTTTCGTGATCCTCCGTCACATTTCATGATTTTTCATCATATTTCGCGATATTTCTTCATCTTTTGTCATCTTTCAAGATATTTCATGATATTTCTTCATTTTTTGTGATATTTTATTTTCTTTTGTGATTTTTCGTCATCTTTCATCACCATTTACAATGTTTGATGACCTTTCGTGATCTTTCATGATGTTTCATCATCCTTCATGATTTTTCGTCATTTTTCGCAATATTTCATCATCTTTCAAGATCTTTCGTCATCTTTTAGGTTGTTTCATGGTCTTTTACAAATTTTCGTGAGCTTTCGTCATATTTTAGGATGTTTCATAGTCTTTCGTAGTCTTTCTTCATATTTCACAATCTTTCTTCGTTTTTTGTGATCTTTCGTGGTCTTTCGCCATTTTTCATGATCTTCCATCATATTTTGCAATATTTTATGGCCTTTCATGATCTTTCGTCATCTTTCAGATCCTTCGTGATCTTTCATGATGTTTCGTGATCTCTCACGATGTTTTGTGATCTCTCACGATGTTTTGTCATCTTTCGTGATTTTTTTGTCATCCTTTGTCACCTTTCAAGACCTTTTGTTGTATTTCATGATCTTTTGCAATATTTCATGATCTTTCATCATATTTTAGGATGTTTCACGATCTTTCATGATCTTTAACGATGTTTTTGTTGGAAATAATACTGAGAGGGGGGGGGGGGGGGG
>APFE031167536.1:149762-168103 GCA_000404065.3 Pinus taeda | reverse complement strand
GATTCAGGTGCTTTACCTTTGTCTGTATCATCAGTTTTACCTTTGGGTTGATTTCTTTGCTGCTCAATTTTGTCCCAAGGTATCTTGCATGTAGAGGCATCATGTCATCCATTTCTTTTGCAACGTATGCAATGAAAATCTGCCTTTTCTCCTTGAGAGTGTCTGCCCCCCCGCCTCTAAAATATCTTCCTCTTCCTCTTCGACCATCTCTTCCTCTTCGACCACCTCTTCCTCTTGAAGAATCTTGAGCAGGATGCTTTTCTTTATGAGCAATGCACACAGCCTCTTTAGAAGATTCAGGGGTTGTCTTCTTTCCAAAAGCTTTCTCTCTTTCAACAAATTTTTTCACAAGAGAGTCAAAGGTAATGTCTTTAAGATTTCCATTTTCTTGTAATGACTCAAGATAATTGGAGTAATTAGGATAAAGTTCCTTGAGAAAAGTGATAAGAGGAATATCCAAATCAATTTTAGTGGCTTGGAGATCATGCATTATAGACTTTACTTTGGATACAAGAGCAAGAGGATCATTATTTTGCAATTCAAGAGTGAAGAGTTTAATCATGAGTTGAACAGCTTCAAGTGCAGAATGTAAGTCATAGAGTTCTTTCAGCTTTTGTAAGGCTTCGAAAGTAGTTGAAAATGGCGTAATATGGCGACTCACCTCTTCACTTATAGATGCTGCAATTAATGCATAGGCTTTGTTGTTCTTATTTTCCCAAATGGTGAGCTCTTTGTCTGAGGTAGGTTGTTCTGGTTGTTTGTCTCCTTCTCCAATACACACTCTTTTCCAAAACTCATTGAAAATGAGGGTGTGTTTTATCATCCGGGACCACTCAGGATAGTTCTCCTTGCCAGTGAGAACTATTCCCACAATGGATATGATTGAATGCATACTGTAACAAAAAAACTTATGTTGGCAAACTTTGGTATATGTGCTAAATGTTTAAAAAAAAAGCAGTGGCAGAGGACTGTGGTATGCTGGATTATACCATAGTTATATTAAAAATGCAGCAATAACATTCAATGTAATAAATGGGAGTGGAAGTGTATTAAGCTGAAGCAGTGCATTAAAAAAATGGGAAGTGAAGGCGTGTAATATGGCGGTATGTAACATAAAACACAGCATGGAATGGTATCACAATGGCACTACAACGCAGCATTACAATGACATCAAGTGATATATATAATATACTATATATATAAGATATTATATATAAATATATATATAAATAATTATATATATATAGGCGGTATGTATTACAAAACATGTAACTGAAGGACCAAACGCCCACTTCAATCACTAATCAAACATGCAATGGATCTAAGAAGCGCTCTGATTATATGTGGGTGATTATGAATAAAAAACGGTCAGAGAAGAGCAGACAAGTAGCACTCTGAATTCGAGGCAGAACATAGCCAGAATATGGAGTTACAAAGCAGAAATACTAAAAATAGGACCTGCTCTAATACCTTGTCAGGCCAGGTAGTAACTCCACAAAATTAATTCATATTATTCCTTCAGATAGGTCTTTATTATATACATGAGGGAGACTGTTCACTTCATCTCCTGATGACTGTTCATATTTCTTATTATTTATTTACATCAATTGTATTTATTCACCCAATCCTGATGATTAGGTTTCAATAATCTGCGTATATTGGAAAGTAAGCTAGTGCTTTCTCAATTGCTTCCTCGGTACTAAATTTAGTGGTTTCTCTTGAAGCAGATCCCTTCGAATCCATGGTACAATGGCTGCTAGAGAGAAGCACTTCACAAGTGTGGTACCTATGGGGCAGAATGAACACTCATGGCAAGCAAACATTAGCTCTTACAAATATAACTTTACAACATGATCAAGTAGTAGCTAGGGAATCTAATGAGAGGAAATGCATAGTTTTGACTGAAAGGGGTGACTGATTGACTGTGGGAACTGCACACTGCGCAATCCCGACAATCATTGTGGAAGCCTACTAACTGGAATTGCGTAATGCACAATTCAGTCTGGGGAAGGACCTAGGATATATTGCACATTGTGTTGTCTCAATGAACAAGCTGGGAGACTCGCTCCTAGAACTATGTAGTGCGCAGTTGGATCCAGCCCATGACAATCTCTGTGCAATTCCAAAAGCCAAGGCAGAGGTCTTGGGTTGCCAGATTGTGGAGTGCATGCAAGTGAATGTGAGACCCAAGTAGGGGGAGCCTAGATCTGTCCATGGAAAGTGTGAAAACAGGCAGATCTAAAGGATGGTTTAAGGATGACTGCAAATATGAATAAGTGTAGATGTACGCATGTAATACAAGTGAAACAATGGATCAAACTAAAGGAACATGTAGCATGTGAAGGGAGTTTTTGCATCGGCAATTGTTGGTGTAAAAATTAGAAAACTCATGCGACGCTTGGGGGAGGCAATGTATAACTTGAAAAAACACATCTACAAGCTAAAACAAGTTTAAAAGCCAACAATTTTTCAACAAAATGAGTGAAACAATACTCTCACAAGCTAAATAAACAAAATCCACAGAAGATGCAGTAAAAGGAAATAAAAGAAAAACTCACCCTGAAAAGTAATGACAATTCGCTAAACGCTCCTTGATCTCCTAGGGAATCTAGAGATTGATGATTGAATGCACAAGTGAGCTCTAGAGGCATCCATTACATAGATTTGAGAAATGGAATTCATGATGCATATGCTTGAGATCAAGAACAACAACGACACTTAGCAAAAACTTCTAAAGATGGAAATGTGTTGCCTTCGTGAAGATAATATTAGATTCCTATCTCCCAATGACTCTTTTCCTCTTAGCTTCTTGCTTTTCAAGAAAAATTCCACGCACTACCCAGAAAGATTGCACAGTTCCGGGGAGGACCGGGAAACTCTCTAGTTCATGCACTAACAATTTCTGAGCACAGTATGGTTTTGTGGAATTTCTGGGTTGAGTGGCTCTAGGCTACCTCTTAAGCTTTGTGCAATTTCCCAGCTGAAGGCAAGCTAGCTCTGTGCAATTCTGCACTTGAGTGCTCACTCTGGGTTTGGACTATGCAATTCCTGCACTGAAGGTTGGCTGTCAGCTAGCTCTACGCAATGTTGGAGCTGAAGGCTCGCTTGATGGCTTGGACTCCTCTGTATAGTGTCCCAGTTGAAGACAAACTGCTAATTGGGTATGCGCAATTCTAGATTCTAAGGTCACTCCTGGGTTGTACTGCGCATTTCTTGAGAGAAAGGCTGGTTTCCCTCAAGGATTGTGCATATCATTAAGGAAGTGCAAGAACTGGATTGCAACCAAGTCATGGGGGGTTAGCTTGTGGTTAGACAGTGAAGCA
This sequence comes from Pinus taeda, assembly GCA_000404065.3. Classification (NCBI taxonomy): domain Eukaryota; kingdom Viridiplantae; phylum Streptophyta; class Pinopsida; order Pinales; family Pinaceae; genus Pinus; species Pinus taeda. Next base: position 164,780 of record APFE031167536.1, on the reverse strand, counting down.
AGTAAGCCAACACAAGCTGCAAAGAAAAAGATAAATGAAAATGAAAACATAAGTACCTAAGCAGTGCAAGACAAACTGCTAAGATTTTCAGAGGGACGCTCTAAAACAAAGTGAAGGAAAAAATTTGGAGGGTGGTTGTAGCCACTACAACATTGACAACACATTGGCAGAACTCCAACTCTTTGTATGGATCTTGTCTCGTGTAAAGCGAGTCTAACTCCTTCGGAAGTATTGTTCGATTCTTTGATTTTCATGGCTTCCTTACTAGCTTGAGTTAAAGATATAGTCCCTGCGATTCTCTTGATCAGTCAGCACACATACCAAGCCAATTCAACTGAGCTATTTCGATTGGGGATGAGGGGTATATTGATGCACAAGTAATATAAATTGTCAGATTTTTAGTTTCATATCTAGTGTTGCCCCACCGCTAGCAGGCCTGGACACTACCCCAGTGGAGTCACTTTAGGAACACAAGCATCGCTACACTGCCAGTGAGCCTGGACAATACCCCAACGAAGTTACTTTCTTCACTTCTCTATGTAGGAAGCCTTTCTCTTCTTTCACCTTATTTTACTTTTTCCATTTTCATTTTTTATTTCAGACAAAAGAAGTGAAGTATGTTATATATACCTCTGGCATACTTTTTTAAGCTTTCCCCCTCACCTTACTCTGTTTGACTGAATTTACAAGGGTTTCCAAATATAGAAAAGTTGATTAGAGTAGGCGGTACTAGTTAAAAGTGCAAGGGTTGTGTTTTCACCAAGAGTCACTCTAAACAGAATGTATTTTCCATCAGGGTATCATCGATTGAACGACACAATATCTTCATAGAGAGAGGGGATAATAGATAACCGAATTTTGATCATTGTACAGGTCCTCTTGTACTTCACCCTACTTGTCTAAAGATCTAAACACGGTTTCATGTGAAGCTAAACCTATGAGTGCATAACAAGAAAACAAAACAAAACAAAGGACGAAATTAAAATGAAAGAAAAACAAGTAAGAAAAGAAAACATGAAGCCAAAGTAGACAAGAAAGAAAACATGACTCCTACTCCTAAACTAAACAATGCATGGGCCTACTCACATGAAGTTATATTTCCAATGCAACCACCAACGCGTTGGTTGCCCATGTAAGTGAAGGAATGGTTGAAAATAAAGATGTTTAGGTAAACCAACAGGCAAGAAAGATAAAACAATGAAAACCAACACACTCGAAATTTGAATGCATCCATAGAAAAGAAAAAATTAAAAGTGTAAGAAAAACACTCTATGGACGTATCACGGTGCGATAATGATCCAGGTGGATATTGGTGGCCACCCGCCAATTCCACTTGGACCCCCACCATTTCTTCTTTCAGTTTTTCAGTTTCCTTAATCGTAGCACAATTTACTATTTTTAGCATTTTTTCAGGTCCTAAACTTCCGGAGCCATTTTGAGGCCCTAAACAATGTTTTTTTGGAAATCTACCACCACGTTTTTTTGGAAATCTACTGCCAGCGATTTTCTATCTAAAATTGTCTTTTCTGTTGTAGTACTTGGAGAGATCTTTCCAACGAGTTAGCATGCACATCAAACGGAGATACTATGACCAATTCGCGACCCCGAGAAGTTGGTTGTACATCTCACCCCAATAGGGCCCATAAACTCTTGGTGTTACATCTCCTCGGGTTAGGGTTTTTGTTGTTTTTGGTTTGCTCTTATTGTTTAATAATAAAAAGGCCCTTGAGCCTCATTGTAAGGCAATTCAGAGGCATGTAGCTGCCACATCTCTTCTCAGAGATAAGCTACCATCACCCTAGCTAGTTTATTTCCATTTCTATTTGTAAGCATATTTCAGTATTTTACATTAATGAAATGAAGTAATATTTCTGCTACATCTCCGTGTTTATGGTTATCTCTATAATGTGTTGCGTTCCTATTTAAATCTGGATCAGACAATGTACTGTGCGTAGACGATGAATGTGCACACTCTTTTGATCTTTGCAAATGAGAAAACATGTAGAAAGAAGAAAAATTTATCTCTGCAACATGACTTGCTATGTATGACTCCCCCAATGCATGAGCAATAGGATCATGTGATTCTGGTGGAGGGTGTAAGATGTGCAGATCAGGTTGATTTTCAATATGTGCGAGAGAGTGATGAGGGGCCTGAGGTGGTTCAATAGATTTCTGATCAGGAGGAACTAACCTCAAGACAGGGGGGACCCCACATAACCATCAGCTTGGGCTGAAGTGCCTCGATAGCTTGCGAGGTTTCCATTTCGTCAGCAGGTAGATCATCAAAGACCGATGGCTTGGAAAGATCAACAACCAATGAATCAACATCGTGATCAAATTAAGGATTGAAGAGATCACGACAACAACAATTAGAAAATTCGAGATGTACATCGACATTCTCATGATCTGGCAAATCATACAGAGGGGTATATGAGAAACAAAAAGGAAAGATTTATCCTCTCCATAATCAAATGATAGATTGACATCCCATCTGTCTTGGGAATGATCGAAAATAGAAACATACGGGAATGAATTTTCACAAGACAGATCATAAATGGAAAGATCACAAAAGTTGTCAAGATAGAGTAGACGAGGTGCAGATAGAAGGAGGTCATCCTTCACCCCAAGTTCTTCTTCAGCTTCCCACACATACTCATAAAAAATGACAACGTAGGTTAGCTGCTCAAAACCAACTCCACAACAACTTGATCCCCATGAACATCACATGCGAAGTCTGGAATGGATGAACACAAGACACCAAAATCCGGAGGATCAACAGAATGAAAGGATGGAGTTTGAGAAAACAAGTCTATGTGACAACCAATAGGCTTTCAATCCACATCTGTACAGATATCCAAAGCAAACAGGTTGGGAGGAGGTGACAGTTCAAAATATAGGTTCGTAACTTCTCCCACCTCGTCTTGTGGAGCTAGAGCTGTTTTATCAGGAGTAGATAGTGGGTCACCTATGATAGCAACCTTGTCTGTCTTGGGTTTGGAAGTTATAACACCAAGGTATGCTAGGAGGGGCTCGAATGAGTCTAACTCGTGAGGATTTTCAGATATGTGAAGAAGATACTGAAATTGTTCCCTGAGAAATTTCCAATCAACTTCATCTTTGGGGATTTGAAAAGCAAGATTTTGGAATCATTCCCAAAATTTCCAAAGAGGTTCATTAAGTACTTTCCTTAATTCCAAAATTTGTTTGTTGAGTGTTTGATGGTCATAATGATAGAAATCATGACCTAACTCTTTGATCATGTGATCGAAAGAGTGAATGGAGGATGTGGGAAATGTGCGACACAATTATTGTATACGTCTTTCAAATGTGGAAGAAAATAACCCACTGGAAATGTTGTCCGAGGGGACTTCGTTCCTGTGAGAGAAGCCTGCGAAGGCAACTACGTGCCTTCACAGGGATTCTCCACCTTCACCGTCATGCTTAAATTGTGACAAGTAATCAAGAACATCCTACAACACTTCAAAATTAGCTCCATGAGAAAAACATGCTTGGAGGTATGATTATAATGTAAGTCATGAATGATATGCATAGATTCAGAGAAAACTTTGAGGACTCAGCTTGTCATCTAGCCCTCCTTCTAGCACTAGAAATGTTGACAGTGTTGGACCCGCAAACATGTTAGGGGATCTCCTCAATAAGAAGTCCCAACTAAACCTCAAACCATTTGGAGTAGGAGTCCCAACAGTGGGTAGTACAGTAGTGCCTTGATTGCGGTAGAGCGCAGAGGTAAGTATGATATCTTTGTCGGAAAAGTGTGTGACCTTGCAATGAGTCAAGTGAGATGCATGGGGTTCTAACACACATAGGGGAAAATGAAGTGTTTCCCTTAGAAGCCTGCAATAATATGCAACCTGAAAGGAACACACGAGTTGAATGACGGGTTAATACAATAAAACGTCTTCAACAAGATTCGTATAATCGTATATAAAATAGTTCATACACAAATGCGTAAGGTAAATAAAATACATTGCTAAAGTAACTATAATAGTCAAACTATAATAACAGTATATGCATGAAATGTTCTTGCTTAGTTATATATGTTAAGTGAAAGTTCAATCCATACATACACCATTGACAACCACTAGCCCCAATAGTGGAACATTACAGTCAACACTTCCTTCTCCTCCAAGAGATGTACTTGCTCTAGATTGTGGAGAAGCCAAGGCTCGCACAATACTCTCCAAGCCTTCTCTAAGAAATAGCTAGCCAAAATATTGACTCCCAAAAGCATGTACTATGAGTTATGAGGTTCTATATATAGAAAAGGGTGGGGTGACCCTTGAAATTCCCCTTTAACTCTTGGACTACCCGATTGTTCACATTCCACTAGTGACACTTGGAATTTCATTTACAACATATTTACAATAATACAATTTCCACATATACCCATGTGGGACAAAAATAAGCTTGAGTTAGCCAAACAAGACAAAAAACTATGAATCCTAGGTTTGGGGAAATACCAACTCGGCAACATCCACTTGATGCTTCTCGGTCATGTACTGATACCGTGCTTGGTATTGTGCTGTGATGTTCCCAAATTACTTGATGTTGTCTCACTGAAAGTGGACTCTTGCCTCCATGGCATCCGAGCATGTGGTCTTTGAACCTGTGTCCGTCTCATCCTGAAGCATACACAACATTGTCCTAAGTGTGGTTGGACCACCAATGTACTTTTGCATGTTGAGTGATCTCAACTACAAGTCATCACTAGTGGGCTATCACATCAACTGCTTCATGTACCTTTCGACCTCCAGCTGGACTTGGTTCTTGTGCTTAGCTTTGGTGAGGGAACCTGCATTTGTTCACTCTCTTCCACGGTTGTTGGCTACTGCATCTCCTCAACTTGTATTAGCATTGTCTTCTCTGTCATTTTGCCTTTCCTTTGTTCTTTGTCTTTTTTATGCTTCTCAGCTCCTGTTCTTCCTTCGACTCTCGTTCTTCTTGCTATAATCTCAGTTCATCTACCTGCAAGCTCTGCCCTTTTATCTTCCTCTTCTCTACTCTCTATGTCCTATGCTTCCTTTTGCTTCTGTTGTCAAATTTGTCTTCATGAAGACTGAATGCACTTTCAGTGGTTTCCTCTTTCCCTGATCCTGTACTAGATTTCTTCCTTCTCCCAGTGCTACTGGTTTTGCTGCCATGTTAGTGTTGATTCCTTTTTATATAAAAATTTGGGCATATGCATATATTGGAAATTAAACTAGCGCTTGCTCATCTTCTTCCTTAGTACTACTTTCATTGGTATCTCTTGAAGCAACTCTCCTTGGTGCCATGGTACAATGGCTACTAGAGAGAAGCGCTTCACGAGTGTGGTACCTATGAGATAGAATGGTCACTCATGACAAGCAAACATTAGCTCTTACAAATCTAACTTTACAACACGATCAAGCAGTAGCCAAGTTATTTGATGAGAGGATATTCACATTTTTGACTGAAAAGGGGTAACTAACTGACTGTGGGAACTGCGCAGTCCCAGTAGTTAGTGTGGAAGCCTGCTGACTAGAACTGTGCAATGCGTAGTTCAATCTAGGACAGGGACTGTGAGAGACTACACATTGCACTGTCTCAAAGACCAAGATGGGAGAATGGATCCTGGAACTGTGTAGTGCATAGTTGTTGCCAACCTAGGACAACCTCTGTGCAATTCTAGAAGCCAAGGCAGAGGCCTTGAGCTACCAGGTTGCGCATTGCATGCAAGTGAATTTGATACCTGGGCAAGGGGAGCCCAGATCTATCCTTGGGGAGTATGCAAACAGGCAAATCTAAAGGATGATGTTAGGATGAGTGCAGGACTGACTAAGTGTAGATGTATGCACGTAAGACAAGTGTAGTAATGGATCAAAATGAAGGAACAAGAAACATGCAAAGGGAGTCGTCGCATCGGCGACTGTTGGTGAAAAAACAGGAAAAATCATGCGACACTTGGGGAAGGCAATGTATAAGTTGAAACAACACTTCTACAAGCTAAAACAAGTTAAAAATCCAACAGTCATTCAACAAAATGTGCGAAACAACTCTCTCACAATCTAAACAATCAAAAGCAACAAAAAATGTAGCAAAAGGCAATAAAAGCAAAACTCACCCTGAAAAGCGATGACAATGCTTCGAAGGCTCCTTGATCTCCTAGGGAAGCTAGAGCCTTATGATCAAATGCATAAGTGAGATCTAGAGGCATCCATTACATAGATTTGAGAAAAAGGAGTTCATGATGTGTATGCTTGAGATCAAGAACAACATTGACACTTAGCATAAAATTCTAAAGATGGAAATGTGTCCCCTTCTGGAAGTGTTGACAGTGTTAGACCCGCTAACATTCAGGGGATCTCCCTGGTATGAAGTCTCAACTAGACCTCACACCGTTTGGTGTAGGATTCGCATCTGGTATGATGAACAGATTGCCATTATCATAAAGATATGCTTTAGTTGTTTCTTGTTAGCATGTGAGAGTGGTTTTCTTTGTCTTTGAACAATGAGGTTTGCGTGCTTGGTGGGTGCTTAATGTTGATTGTGTTAAATTTATTTCACTGTAGAGGGAGAGGGTGGAAGTGAGTCTCAGGTTGAAAGGGAATAGTCCCAACTCTGCTACAGACACACAAAACAAAATGACATGCGCAGCTTCCGGTGGAGTAGTCCACATGGATTCAACAATCACAAACACAAGGTGAACATATAACACATACAACACCTAGTGGAATAGTCCACATGAGTGCGACGGGCGTTATAACAAGTTTACAAGAATGAATCTGTTGAGTGTCCGATGGGATAGCCCACACAGGTGAGACAATGTTAATAACTGATAAAACACATTTCCAATATCATATGTACTAAAAAAACCGAAATATTTCAAATGTCTTAATACAGGTTAAAGAAACATGAATTACAAGCGTCCAAAGAATAGACTTACAAATAAATACAATACATATGTGAAAATCTGATGGCCTGTTAATAGGATTCTGAATTAAGTGAAAGTTCCAAGACACATTCGTACACCATTACATCACTAACCTCGATAGAAGTACCCCACCTATGATAAAGCTATGCATTCCATCCTACAGGCTTGCCATCAATGGAAGCATTACATTCTAGGGAAGGAAACGATCATCCACATCGATCACCAACCTCTTCAGTTATTACAAACAAAAGGGAAGTTTCAGAACAATTTCCATCATAAGTGGTCTACATATCTACAATTCCACTTGAACATTAAATACAAAAAGGGTAGCACCTATAATCTTGCAAACCACCTCAGCTGACCCCTAGTTGGAGCACTGACTATTGTTTTGAACTCTTGTGGCCACAAGACCTTTGCATGGCCACAACTATACAAAAATGATCAAGAATTCACCCTTCACATACCAGATGCTAGTAGATGGAAAGAAAGTTCCTAATTGCCACCTCCAGGTACCTGGGCCTCCTTTATGTTCCTTCAAGCAAGTGTGCCAAGCTGATTTGGGAGGCGCACTACAGTCAGGTCGTAGGACACTTTGGTGTCGAGAAAATTGTGGTTGTACTACCAAAGTACTTTTATTAGCCGAAACTCCGACAAGGTGTTGGGAAATATATCAGATCTTGCACTGCCTGTGCCATCGCCAAGTCAACCATCAAGAAGCAAAGCATGTACACTCCTCTGCTTACTCCCATCCAATCATGGGAATCCATCTCCATGGACTATATGTCTAGCCTCCCTTTTACCAAGCATGGTAATGACTGTGTATTTATGGTCATGGACAGATTTTCTAAGATGGCTATACTGGCGGCCTGCAAGAAGAGTTTCACAGTAGAGGAAACTGCCAAACTCTTCTTTGAACGAGTATGGGTACATTTTTGGATGTCGCAAACCATTATATCAAATCGAGATAGCAGGTTCCTAAGCATAATCTGGTCAAGCCTCTAGGCACTATTGGATACCAAGCTCACCAAGTCAACTGCCTTCCATCCCCAGACTAATGGCCAGACAGAGGTCATCAATAGGATGATGGTGCACATACTTCGCATGTACAACTCCAAGCATCCACAAACCTGGGATGAGAGTATTCCCTATGTGCAACAGAGTTATAATAGAGCTCTCCATATCTTGACTAGTCGTGGTCCCTTTCAAGTGGGTCTAGGATTTCAACCATTGTGTGTGATTGATGTTTCCATGCCTCATGCGACTACAGAGACAGAATCCACGCATGTATTGTCCGAGGCTAATAAACATACCATATTTATTGAATGCATTGAACACATCCGCCAGTAGGTTCACGACATCTTGGAGAAATCAAAGGCCAAGTACAAGCAGCGACATGATCAACATTGGGTGCCACACAAGTTTCAAGTGGGTGACAAAGTTTGGTTGCATTTGCAAAAATAACGCCTTACCAAAGCCCATCAAAAGCTTAGACCACTCTGATACGGTCCTTACACTATTACCAAGGTTGTGGGAGACAATTCTTTTGAGCTCATCCTTCCCCCATTCCTTGGCCTACACCCAATGTTCAATGTGGATTGCCTTCAACCATACTTCCCACCATTATTGGACTCATCAGACATTGCAGAACAACTCACACCAACAGAGTTAAACCCAGACTACATGAAATAGGCCACAACTGATCATATTATGGACACATAGGTCAATAACACTCACGAGAAGAATATCCAACTATCTCGAGTTGTCAAAGTTGGCCAATTCCTACACCAAGGCAAGTGGCTCACCAGGGACAAAGTTCAACAGAAGTTTCCCCATCTCATGGAGGCACTTAACACAATGGGGACCATTTCTTCCTAAGGGGGGAGGATTGATCTAGGTGGATTTTGGTGGCCACCTGTCTATTCCACTTGGACCCCCACCACTATCTCTTTCAATTTTTCAGTTTCCTTAATTGTAGCATAGTTTACTATTTTTGGTAGTTTTTTAGGTCTTGAACTTCTGGAGCCATTCTAAGGCCCTAAATGAAGCTTTTTGGGAAAACTAAGGCCAACATGGGGCTTTTATTAATGTTTCCCACTTGGAATTTGTATTCCTTTGATATATCTTTCTAATGAGGTATTATGTGCATCAAACAGAGATCGTATGCCAAAGTTATGACCCCGGGAAGTTGATGTACCAATTTACCCAAACGGGGCCAATAGTTTTGGCGCTTCATCTCCTACGGTTAGGTTTTTGGATGTTTAGGGTTTTCCATTATTTTTTAATAATAAATAGGCCTTTGAGCCTCATTGTAACATAGTTCAAAGGCATGTAGCTGCCACATCTATTCTTAGAGACAAGCTACCATCGCCCAAGCTAGCCTTATTTCCATTCTATTTGTAAGCATATTTCAATATTTGATATTAATTAAATGAAGTGTTATTTTTGTTGCATCTTTGTATTTATGGTTATATCTATAATTTTTTGCATTCCTATTTAAGTTTGGATCACTTCACACGTTGACAATCGAAACACCTAGCCATAAACTCTCCTACATCCTTTTTCAAATTCGGCCAAAAATAAAATATCTTCACTAATGTTAGTGTCTTCTGATAACCCGGGAAACCCAAATATGGTTTTGCATGAAACTCTCTCAATATCACCTTCTTGAGCTCACTACTTTCTAGCACATATATCCTGTCTCTGAACCTAACCAATCCATCTGTTGTAAGACAATAGTCCACATCTTGTGCACCTGCACCTATACTACCACATGTACCTATACTCGTACCTATATATGTACCTGTACTACCACATGTACCTATACCTGTAATTGTAATACCACCTGTACCTATACCTGTACATGTACATGTACTACTACCTGTGCTTATACTTGTACCATTGTATGTACCTGTACCTATACTCTGCTGCAACCTGTGCATGATCTCCATATACCTATCATCCTACTGACTGGCCTGCAAAATCCTATCATGTAAGTTTGTCCCATAGGAGATCATAGCTACTAAATGATTTACATGTGTTCACCTGCTAAGAGCATCTACCATTTTGTTCTCCTTACCTTTGATATGCCTGATCTCAAAATCAAACTCATTGATCATAGCCAACCATCGAGCCTGACTACCATTCAATTTGGTTGGTCAAATAGATACCGCAAACCACTATGATCACTCATCAATGTAAAACTCTTGCTGAGAAGATAGTGTCTCCACATCTTCAATGCATGTATAATCGTTGCCAACTAAAGATCATGTGTGGGGTAGTTATGCTCGTGCTCATTACATTTTCATGACTCATATCATACCACCTATCCATCATGCATAAGGACTCCATCAAATATCTTCTTCCAATCATTTGTGCATACCACAAACTCTCTATCCAGATCTGCAATATTTAGCACTGGTTCATGTGTCAACAACTGCTTAAGCTACTCAAAACTAGTCTCGCACTCCTTTGTCCATTCGAACTTCTTACCTTTCCTATGAAATGATGTGATAGGATAAGCAAATTTGTGAGAATTTCCTAATGAACCTCCTATAATATCCTACCAACCCCATAAAATATCTCACCTCATCTACATTCTTGGGAGCTACCCACTCCATGATGGTCATTATCTTTTCTGGATCTACTACAATGCCCTCCTTGGAGACAACATGTCCCAAGTAGTGTACCTCAGTCTGAAAGAAACTACACTTACTGAGCTTAGCATACAATTGATGCCCTCTCAACAATCTCAACACTGCTGCTAAATTCTCGGCATGCTCTTCCTCATTTTTAGAATATACCAATATGTCATTAATGAACGCAATAACAAACTTTTCCCAATAAAGAAGCAACACGCTATTCATCAAGCCCATAAATGTAGTTGAAGCATTAGTCATAATGCCCATACCTCGTCCAAAAATTTGTCTTGTAAATGTCCTCCTCTTTTATGTGTACCTGATGATATCTAGATCTCAAATCAATCTTTGAGAACATTGTTTCTCCATTCAACTAATCAAACAAGTCATCAACCCTTAGAAATGGGTACCTGTTCTTAATAGTCACTTTGTTCAACTGCCTGTAGTCAATGCATAATCAGAGAGTACCATCATTTTTCTTCACAAACAATACTAGTGCGCCCCATGGTGATACACTTGGCCTAATTGTATCCTTTGTCCAACATTTAATTCAACTCTACCAACTTAGGTGTGCTCATCCTATAAGGTGCTTTTGATTTTGGAGTTGCCCCTAGCACGAACTCAATAGAAAAATATACTTCCCTATGAGGTGGAAACTCTGTAATGTCCTTAAGAAATACATCCTTGAACCATTGTAAATCTAGGTACCTATTTAAAACATTTTCATCCTCGACTTCCTTACCCTTGTCACTAGAAATGTGCAATGCAAATAACACACACCCTTTCCTATGAATGTGTTTGTCTTGCATAGTTGTTACCATCCTAATGGTTGTGGCTTTCTTCTTTCCCTAAAAGACTCTTGGTTCCTCATTGTCTTCCACACACTCAATTTATTTTTCATAACAATCTACCTTGGTTATATGGATATACAACCAATCCATGCCCAATAACATATTGTATGATCCCAACGATAATACATTCAAATATGTTGCGGTAGGCATACCATTCAAATCAAATGCACAAGATCTTACCAATGATGAACTCGCTTCTTTGTACCTGTAGCCAACTGTACTAACCAAGATTTTGCATGAAATTCCTTACTCAAACCACATTTATCCACCAAGACAGGACTAACATAGCTATAATTATATCCAAGGTCAATCAAAATAGAAATAACTTGATGACAAAGCTTACTGCCCATCTCAATGATAGCTGCCTGATGGTCTGCCTATTTGCTATCCAATGCTTCATAAATATGAGGAACACTCTGACCAACATACCCAACATTCTGTGTGTCATGTGCACTATATATCTGAGGCCTACCACCCTGATTCTGTGGATAATCTCATCTGTGATGATTTTTTCCACAAGTTCAACACTCTATAGGCTTCCAGCCTACATCCTTATTCTTTTCCTCGGATCGAAATCATTGTCCTCTGTCTAATGCATTGAACTTCTTAAATGGAACTACATTCTCTTTATTACCTGTACCTTGAGGTCTTGCTCACTTTCTGTCCCATTTTCCTTTTTTCTTTACGTTACCTTTCCAACCTGGCTTAGTCTCATATATGCGCTTCGATTTCTCATAGAAATCCCTGAGCTTTCAGATGGTTTCCTCCAATGATTTGGGCTCATCGAAATCAATCCTATCTTTGAATGTAACTGGAAATCCACTAATGAGCCTTTGAATCTTGGCATTCCCCTCCGTGAGGTAAGGCACATACCTTAGTAGCTCTAAGAACCTGCTAGTGTACTCCTCATCTATCATTGATCTCATCTTTAGCTCATAGAATTATTTTTCAAGTACCTCTCCGAAAGATACTTCTTCTTGAATAGCCACTCAAACTCACTCCAAGTCAAGTATTCCTCATGAATACATCTAACATTCTTCATATCTTCCCATTAAATGTCTACTTTACCTTTCAGACTAAATGTAGTTACTATGGCTTTCATGTTCTCTGAATAGTCATGTAACCTAAATAACTTCCTCATGCCAAGCAACCATACCTTTGCATCCTATGGATTCTTCATCTCTTCATAAAAAATAGGTGGTTTTGTTTTCTTAAACTCATTTGGAAAGTATCCCCTATCACTAATCATGTAAGGATGATAATGATGACAATATAATGCCTATCTGAAACAAAACTAGAACAGTACTTGTGTCTATCCCTCCCCCTACCCGAAGTGTCCACCAGTCTTCCATCTTTGACCGTGTCATCTCTATCTGAACTTTGACCACCATGCAACCTACTACCATATGCCCCATTAGTTTTTTCCTCTTGTTCATAGATGATCCGACGTGATCCTTGTCGTTGTAAATCTAATAAACTCTAAAGTATCACTACATTTACCTCGTTTCCCCTATGCCTGCATGATTATGTCATTATCTTCCTTATAACTCCTTATTTCTTCCTTTAAGCTTATCATTGTATCTTCCAAATCAGAAGAGTTCCCGACACCATACTACTCATTTGATTTATAGGGAGAGTCTTTGTAGTCTACCATCTTGCTAGCCATTTGATATTTCTTCCTGCAAGGTATATCATGTCAGCTAAACCAAATCACAATAAACCAACGTGCCTTAATATAACTTGAGGAGGATACCTTTTCTGCAAGATCAACAAATTAGCGTGATACATGTATAACATAATCATGACATCATATAAAAACATAACACATAACCATGTAACCATGCAACCATCATTCTAGGTAGGGTCCAGTCATCAATGCATATCCTTATCAACAACTCATACCACAATTTCATGTATGACAACCACTACATCACTGTACACTTGACCACATGAAAACATTAACATGCATAAGCAATGTGTAACCAACTATACACATGCATAAACACATGTAATCAAGCATAAACAAACAATAATTGTAACCAAACCTACAAGAATAATACATGTAACCAAGCATACAACATGATACATTTAAGCGACATATAACATGCAACCAATCACACACTCACGACGATGCACTCCTCAGTGATAGCATCAACTTCCACATGACGACATCACTACAACCATCATCAACATCATGCAAATGCAACAAGCACATGTGAAAGCGTAAGAGACACACATGCAACCGACATGCATGACCAACACACAACCGATCTAGTTTGAAGGGTGAACCATGACTTGATACCACTTTGTAACACCCTCCTCCCACATCTACCCAAGTAACCGATCAGCTAGAATAAACATGCGACGATATGCCACTATGATATTATTCAACCTCCTAAGTCATGTTAAGGAAGTCGAACCAATGAAAACACACCATACATACATTTTACATCAGCATTAGGACCCTCAGGAGCCAATCCAATCTTTCTACCAACCATCCCCTGGGTCCCACTGAGCTTTTGGTCCACTTGACCTATGGAAACTCTCATGCTATGGGCATGCTAGCATCCAGGGACCTCTAGACGCTCTCACAAGCCTGCAATCTGTTGGGTTGTGTTATATTCTTTCCACGACTAGCCCACGTAATTAACCGGGAGGTTAGAGGGAGGGGCGGAACCCCCCCTTCATTGCGTTGATTGTGCAATGGGGGGGTCATAAGGGGTTTGGGGGGGGTGGGTAGCTCCCCTCTACAGGGTCTGGGGCCACACCCTAGGGAAATTTGTTTTGGACCTTATATTAGGTTGGGCGAACCTACCTATGGTTTTGTGCATGGTTTTCGCACATGGTTTTGGACGCGATGGTTTTTGGTCCATGGTTTTGGAAGCGATGGTTTTCGGTCCATGGTATTGGATGCTTCGGCATGTATAAATATGTATTGTTACATTGAAAGGAACATAATGAAAAATAAATCTGGTAGTCCCGATTTTGGGATCTAGGGGAAAATCTCTGTGTATATGTGTTTTATGTGTTATGCTCTCGCATTGTTTATTTTCTGTGTTTTAGAATTCATATGCAAGTAATTTCTGTACAGGTTTAAAACCTACATTTGGTATCAAAGTTGTTTGGCTTCAAGGGGACCCCTTTGTTGCTGAGGGGTTTTGCTCAGGCCTGTGGTAGACCCTGTTCAATGGGAGATCTACGGGATCGATTCTGGTGGTGAAAGAAGATGGCGAGTAGTGGAAAGATAGAGATCGATAAATTTAATAGTCAGAGTTTTGAATTGTGGAAACTCAATATGGAGGATTTGTTGGTGGATAAAGATTAGTGGATCGCGGTAGATCTGGGTACTAAAACAATGGGTGTGTCCGATGAAGAATGGAAGAAGTTGGATCGGAATGAAAAGAGCACAATATGATTATGTGTCTTAGATTCAGTATTGTTGAATGTATTAGGGGAAGCTATAGCTAAGGCTTTGTGGGACAAGTTAGGGACTTTGTACCAATCTAAGTCTATGGTGAATAAACTGTTCCTATGGAAAAAGCTGTATAACCTGAGGATGAAAGATGGAGACTCGGTGATAGAGCATCTGAACACATTTAATACTATGGTAAGTCAGTTA